>JAODAL010007319.1:0-126302 GCA_025379985.1 Phyllomedusa bahiana
CAATTGCTTTTTTTCTACGCACACAACAAGAGAACATTGAAATTTCCCTTGCTTGTAAATTTAGGCTACGGGAAAAAATTTAATTTTTTTGGCTAAAAATACGGTTTCTTGGGGTCACCACACCATCAAAACAACTATTAATTAATTCCTGTATGTAAATTGCGCCACAGAATTGAGCCCCACAAAATAGAAGCCTTGTAGCAATTTAAAATTGCGTGTTTTCAACGCCAAACAACAAGAGATACAGTTTAAATAACCTTTGCTTGTGAATTAGGCAACATGAAAAATTTATTAATTTTGGCGTTGAAAATTTCGGTTTTATTTTTCTAAGCACACCAGCAAAACAATGCTTAATTAACCCCTGGATGTAAATTGCGCCAAAGAATTGAGCCGCACAAAATAGTAGCTTTGTATCGTGTTACAATTACGTGTTTTCTATGACACACAACAAGATATTCAGTTGTAATTTTCCTTTGCTTGTGAATTAGGATACATGAAAAATGTATATATTTTGGCGTTGAAAAAGACAGTTTCTTGGGGTCAGCACACCAGCAAAACAACGCTTAATTAACCCCTAGATGTAAATTGCGCAATAGAATTGAGCAGCCAAAAAATGAAGTGGTATTTGTATTGTAAAAACGCTGCTTCTTTAAATGAATACAACAGGAACTGGCTTAGATCCCACTTGGATATTGAATGTATATGCAGCTGCAGTGGACGCACACTGGATTTCAGATCCAATACCCCAAAAAATTAGAAATAGAACATTAAGAGAACAGTCTCTGAGACAAGCTGAGACACCCCACAGAAATCGCTATATAAAAATCAATTCTTCAGTAAGAGCTATCAGCCGCGGCAGCACCTTCCCTGATGAGCACAGTGAGAGGAGTGTGAGCTCCCTGCGTCGCGCCCGGACTTATATAGTGCGGTGACGTCACAGAATCCCGCCGGTCTCTGATTGGCTTCATCTCTGCACATGTCATGCAGGCTATGCCCTTCTTCCTCCAGAGTGCTTTGCCCCATGTAGCGCCATGTGCTCGCAGCCATTTTATCAATCAAAAGCACACTTCGTTCACCCGAAGTACCCCAAAGTTCGACTTCGTTCCGAACCGAAGTTTTCCTGAAATTCTAAACGAATTCCACTTCGTTAGAATCAATTCGCCCATCTCTAATAATAATACATTATATTATATCAAATTGTGTATAAATCAAGTTAAAGTGTTATCCATTAATTTAGTTAAAGCTGTGATACGAGTACAATAATAACACAATAATAGCACAATATTGCAAACATAAAATTGTATTATAATGTATTACACATGATTACACATAATATTATATTAAATTGTTTGTAAATCAAGTTACAGTGTATTCCATAATTGTATAAAATTGTGATACTGATACAATACAACACCACAGTATTCCAACGCATAAAATATACAATTTCTGTGAATACATAATTAATACACAAAAAAAAAAATTAGGAGAAGAGGGACAAAAATTCATCCAAAGTCATGGTCAGAAAGATATTATAAAAGTGTTTGATGTAGAGTCAGATTATCCTGTCTCCTCTCCACCAAAAGATTTTTTAATTCTTCGGTCACTAAACTAGTAAAGATTTCCACTTGGGGACATAAGGACAAAGGGGGGGAATCTTGTTGACCTAGGCGGTATGTGTAAGGGAGAATTCCCTGACAAATCCTCTGTTTGTTCTGACAAAAGTTCCTCCGTATTTTTTTCTTCCTCAGTTTGTAATAGTTAATCAGATGTTCTGCCACCATGCAGCTTTTTAAGAATTAACTTTCATGAAAAGAGGTGTAAATCCTTTAAGGCTGTAAAGAAATGGAAGGAGTTAGTTGGAGAAAAAGTCAATCTCATACTGAGAACCTCGATTTGAGCCTCTGACAAGACCTAAGAGGGAAGATGAATTACTTCCATTTTACTTCTTGTCTTTCACCCTTGTTGTAAAAGGGGAGTCATTCTTCAAACAAACGGCAATTGAATACAATATGTTGAGACTTCACAAACTTATCACTGTAATTGAATAGACCCAACTAAAATATAATTTTAAATTAAATATTTAAAAAAGGTATACAAACAATCCCTTAGTGAAATGGATATAGTCAGTACAACAACAATATTAGGGGTGCCTCTAGACAGAAATTTAAAGATTTACAGTTGAATGGCCCAAGGTGTAATGACTTCCATCATTCATCCCAACCAAGATGTTGAAAAGATGAACCAGATGATGGATCCTTAACAGGGTAGTAAACAAGAGCAAGAAAAAAAATCATCCTATATTTTCCCTCTACTTACCCTACCTAATCGCGGGGACATCGACCCAAAAGGGGCGGCTCTGCAGTGTGGCATTGTGTCCTAAGTCACATCTGTAATACTAAACAAGGGTCCAAAGAAAAAAGACACCCAGGATAAACAATCTATGTACTATTAAGTCCCCACTTATAAGTGCATGCGTCCCCCCGGAAAGGGGTCGGCGCTTGTTGGCAAGTATTAGCTGTGGAATTACCACAGTTGTACCAAGTAACACTGAGTGGGTGCATCGAGGTATCAAGGGAACCATAACTGATTTAATGAGCCATTCGTGGTTTCACTGTACCATCAGTGCGTACTTACTAATTTTTGCGTAATAGCGTAATTACTACGTTTTTTTAATATTTAATTAAAAATTATATTTTAGTTGGGTCTATTCAACTGCAGTGATAGGGGAGTCATTCTTCGTTTCGAAGAATCTGTATGAGATTGACTGTTGCATCACCATATTATGTCTGGTTTTATCTCTCATTCATAAGTGATCATCAAACGACACTGATATAGACACCAAACCTGTAAACTCAATTTGATTGTAAATCGTTTACATCCTGTCAGGGCTAAGCGATGCTCAGCCTGCAGGGAGCAACAGTCTGCAGCAGCTGATTTGTGACCCCATCCTGATAGACATTCTTCTGGAAGCTGTGTGAGTGACAGAGACCCAGCCACACCGGACTGGGGGCAAGTCGTACCAGCCAATGGGAGGACCAGGAGGCCGCTCCAATCAGCTACAGGGGCGGTATCCAGGAACCACATTTAAACTCCTTGCAGGCTGAGTGCTGCGCCTGCGATATTTCCTGGCTGTTAATAAATAAACCACTGAACACTCTAAATTGAATAACAAGAGTTTGGACAAAAGGAAATCACTGCAAGCTAAACTCAAACTCTAAATCTAAAATATAACTTTTAATCAGTTCCTATAAAAGAATACACATAAAAACATTTTTAAGCAGCATAGTCTCCGTTGATAGAATGTGACAAAAAGACGGCAACTATGGCTGTCCCTTACACACCCTGCACTAAACCTGCACCAGGCAGAGTAAGCATCCCGAAAGGGTCGGCCCCACCTTAGCAGGCTCGCCCCATTAAATTCCTGTTAAATCCTTTGTTCAAATATTATATTATATCTATCTCTATTGGTTAGCAATCAGGATATGTATCCACAGGATATGTATCAACGGGACAAATCTCAACATATATAGCCGTCCTATATCACCAAATACTCTCAAATCAGTCACAAATAATGGCCATGTCTTGTTGCGGGCACAGAAGGTACAAGACTCAACGAACTCCTTGACATCTTTAACGAGGTCTGGCCACCAATTGAACCGAGATATCAGGAGGAATGTTTTACGAGCACCGGGATGACCGGCCACCAAAGAGCAGGGTCCTCACTTCAGGATACGCCTGCGGAGCGCAGGCCTTACGTATGTCTTCCCCGGTGGAACCTTCCGGAGGTCGACAAGGGCTGCGGAGATAAGGCGCTCTGAAGGGATTATGCGTTCAGGAGACACTTCTTCACCCACCACATCGGAGGCACGGGAGAGGGCACCAGCCGTCACATTCTTTTCCGCGGGACGGAAGTGGATCCGAAAGTTAAACCGGGAGAAAAACAGCGACCACGTAGCCTGGCGCAGATTGAGCCGTCTGGAGGTACTGGAGGTTCTTATGATATGAGTAGATGCAGATTGGATGTCGAGCACCCTCCAGCAGGTAACGCCATTCCTCCAATGCCGGTTTGATGGCTAACAGTTCCCGGTCTCCAATAGTGTAATTTCTCTCCGCCGGCGAAAACGTCTTGGAAAAGAAGCCACACGTGACCGCTTTGCTCATGGGCCCCTTTTGCGTGAGGACTGCCCCAACTCCCACTGACGAGGCATCCACTTCGAGCGAGAAGGGTTTCGCGGGGTCTGGCTGCGACAGGACAGAGGCAGTGGCAAAGGCGGTCTTTAGTTTCGTAAATGCCTCCTCGGCCCCGGAGGGCCAGCTGTGTGGATTAGCGTTTTTCTTTGTGAGGGCCACAATAGGAGCTACCAGCGTGGAGAAGTGTGGATTGAACTGCCTGTAATAATTGCAGAAACCCAGGAACCGCTGTATGGGCGTGGCCATTGCAACACAGCCGACAACTTGGCTGGGTCCATCTGTAGCCCCTGGTCGGAGAGGATGTAGCCGAGAAAGGGAAGACTTGTCTTGTGAAAGAGGCACTTCTCCAGCTTGGCATACAGACGGTTAGCACGTAAACGCCTGAGAACTTGTTGCACATGAGCCTGGTGGGATTCTGGATCGGGTGAAAAGATCAGAATATCATCCAGATAGACGACCACACAGGAGTACAGAAGATCTCTGAAGATGTCATTGACAAACTCCTGGAAGACTGCAGGGGCATTACAGAGTCCGAAGGGCATGACCAGGTACTCGAAGTGCCCATCTCGAGTATTGAAGGCCATCTTCCACTCGTCTCCCTCACGAATCCGAATCAGGTTATAGGCTCCCCATAGGTCCAGCTTGGAGAAAATCTTGGCTCCACGAAGCCGATCAAAAAGCTCAGTAATCAATGGCAGGGGGTACCGATTCTTAATGGTGATCTTGTTGAGACCACGGTAATTGATACAGGGACGTAGGGATCCATCCTTCTTCATTACAAAAAAGAACCTGGCACCAGCCGGGGAGGTGGATTTACAAATAAACCCCTTCTGGAGGTTCTCTTTGATGTAGGCGGACATTGTCAAGGTCTCCGGCTCTGACAGAGGGTAGACCCGACCCCGTGGAGTAGATGTTCCGGGCAGAAGGTGAATAGGGCAGTCGTATGGGTGATGTGGTGGCAGGATCTCCGCTTGCTTCTCTGAGAAGACGTCAGCATACTCTTGATATGGTGTGGGAAGACCCGCTAGAGGTTTAGACAGTACCGGAGAAGCGGTAAGCACCGGGCGGGGTGCCACCAAACAGTCTGCACCCCGATTGCAGGACTTCGCCCGTCTGCCAGTCAAGCACCGGGGCATGACGCTGCAGCCACGGAAGACCCAGAAGGATAGACGAGGAAGACCGGGGTAACACATAGAACGTAAGTCTCTCCTTATGAAGTGCCCCTACTTGAAGGGACAATGGCTCAGTACGGTAATGGACTGGATCGCTGAGGATCTCCCCACTGACGGAGGAGATGGCCAGAGGTTTCTCCAGGGGAATCACAGGGAGATTGTGTTGAGACACCAGGGCAGCATCCAAGAAATTTCCAGCCGAACCAGAGTCCAAGAACGCTGAAGTTTGCAAGTGGATCCCAGTTTCTGTGCTGACCATGATGGGTATGTTCAGACGGGGAGAGGAACTGCACACCCCTAGGGACGCCTTTCCCACGTAGCTTAGGAGCGCTCGTTCTCCCGGGCGCTGTGGACGGAGCAGACAACCCCTGAGGAGATGTTCAGGGCTGCCCCAGTAGAGACATAGTTTCTCCTTACGCCGTCGGTTAAGTTCCCGCGGAGTCAGGTGGGCCACTTGCATGGCCTCCTCCACGGCTGGCTGGGAAGGGGGCAGTGGAGGCCGTAGAAAAACCGGCGCAAGACTATGTAGACGACGGGTTCGGCCCGGTTCCTGCTCCTGGCGGAGCTCCTCACGTCTCTCCGCGAAACGGATATCGATCCGAGTTGCCAGATGGATGAGCTCACTTAATGAAGATGGCGGATCCCGAGTGGAGAGGGCATCCTTAATCTGGCTGGAGAGACCTTTCTTGAACGTGGCGCACAATGCCGCATTGTTCCAAGCCAACTCCGATGCTAGTGTGTTGAATTGCACGGAGTAGTCACCCACGGAGGAGTTCACCTGCTGCAGGTTCAACAGGGCGGTTTCAGCAGACGAAGCGCAGGCAGTTTCTTCGAAGACACTGCAGAACTACTGTAGGAATGTCGCCAGATCAGCTGTGACCGGATCGCCTCGGTCCCAGAGTGGAGTCGCCCAGGCCAGGGCTTTTCCAGAGAGAAGACTGACCATGAAGGCCACCTTGGATCATTCCGAAGGGAACTGACCAGCCATAAGTTCCACATGAAGGGAGCACTGGGTGATGAAGCCCCTGCAGGCCTTTGGGTCCCCATCAAACTTTGTCGGCATGGACAACCATAGTTTAGGACCGACTGGAGCGGCTGCCACGGGAGAAACCACTGCAGCCGACTGCTGCTGCTGAGTGGCGATGAGCTGCTGCATCATGGTGGAGAGCTGATCGAGCTGCTGCGCTTGCTGCGTGATCTGTTTCGATTGCTTGACCACGATGGTGGTGATGTTAGAGATGCTCGGTAAAGACACCTTGGCGGGATCCATGGCCAGATCTTACTGTCACGGTTGGAGATAGTGGATCCTCTGGACCACCGCAAGCGATGGCGTAAGCCATGCCAGGGAGCAGAATCTAAGTAGGTCCCGGTTCTCACCAGATCCCGCCGCAAGGCGGGATGGACTTGCTGCGGTGGGAGTCTACCAGGTCGCTACCCCTGAAGTGACTTGCTTGCGGAGGCAGCCGAGGTGTAGCGTGGCAACAAATCGTCAGGCAGGCTCGTAGTCGGGGACAGGCAGGAGAGGTGGCTATGGTTCGTGGTCGTTGACAGGCAGAAGGTCAGGGCAGGCGGCAAGATTCGTGGTCGAGGAACGGAAGAAAATGGTACGGTACACGGTAATCAGAACAAGGCTAGGAATGCTTTCTCTATAGGCTAAATGGCAATGAAGATCCGGCAGGGTTACCAAGAAGAGGCTGGCTTAAATAGGAGCAGCGTTCGGTAATGGCCAATTACCGGTGAACTGTCCCTTTAAATTTCACACTGCCAGCGCGCACACGCGCCCAAGGGAGTGGGGCCGCGCGCGCCGCGGGACAGAGACGAATGGAGAAGGAGCACGGCCGGGTAAGTGGACTTGGGCACTGGCGAGCGGACCCCCGACCCGACGTGAGGGACGGGGCGCCGCTCGGCATCGGGGCACGGATGCACTCGCGACCCGGGACAAGGGTCGCAGGGGCATCCATGACAACAATAATATAATTTAATATTTTTATATATAATCATGTAATACACCACAATATAATTTATTTATTATATACTTATATGCAATTTTGTGCAATCACGTAGTACATCGTAATCCAATCTAAATCTAAAAAATTGATCTAACATTATATATATATTTATGTAAATGCTATATTTTATACACTTATTTTTCACAATTTTTATTTTTAGCACTGTTTTTGTAATATTCATTAAGTGTTGGTAATATTATGATACTGCTTAAGTATTTTAGATAATTTGTCATTCAATTTAGTTTTATTATGCAGTGATCGCGTTATATGTCTTTCATGGTATATTAATTGCAATCATGTCATATATATTAATATGATTTCACTATATTCTTTGTGTTATGTTATGGTATGTACTTAATCTTTTATTTTTATTTCATTTATTTTATTATTTTTTTCATTGATCACAGCTGTACATGTATTTTGTGTATTATAGAGAATGGGTACTGTATACAATCTTCAGTGAATCTCTAATTAGCTCTAGAGTATGTAGATTTTTGCAGTCTGAATAAATAGTGGATGCGCATTGTGCTCATGAGCAGTATGGGTCTTTGATGCGTGCTCCCCACTTTGGTGTTTAGGATGTGTGGTGTGTGCTGCCAGATGTAGTACTCCCCAACATGTGCAGTTGCTCGAGACTGCCGTAAGTGCGGCAGCGTTTGTAATAATGTTCATATGCCGCAAATAACGCTCAATTGTCTTCTCATTAGTATGTGACACTGCAGAATTGATTTCTATCCCCGCAAAACGCGATTCTAGGTGTATTTGGCAGGTCATTCTATCTGGTAGGTGTCATGCGTGTGGTTATTGTGCACACTATACTGTCTATTGTGACTTTGATAGTACCTTATGTACTTTAATACACTGTAACCAGCTGTACTTTATATTTATGTGTTGGACTAAATTACTATTCTTTATAAATATCAAATAAATGCCTGTATCATTATTTAGTTCATCCTCATACTTTTTTCATGAAAGTCTTTTTAAAATGATCTAATAAAGCTTTTGTATTTTTAAAAGATGTATTGCGCCTAATTACTTGGTATATTATTCTACATAAAGATGGCATAGGTTCAAAGAATATTGCCAACACCCTGGAACTGAACTGCAGCACATGGCCAATACCATAGAGTGGATTGTTCCACTCAAAACAATCCTCGCCAAGGTCGATCATAGAAATTAAGTGCATGTGCTCAGGAGAATATACAGAGATTGTCTTTTCAAAATAGAAATTAGTGCTGCCAGCAATGCTGAAGAGGTTAAATGGGTGAGGGGGTCAGCTTGTCAGTGCTCAGACCATACGCTGCAATCTATATCAAATTGGTCTTCATGGTTGTCATCCCAGAAGGAAGCCTCGTCTAGAGATGATGTACAAAAAAGCCCACAGTTTGTTGAAGACAAGCAGACTAAGGACATGGATTACTGAAACCATGTCCTGTGGTCTGATGAGACGAAGATAAACTTTTTTTGGGTCAGATGTTGTCATGCAGGTGAGGAGTGCAAAGACAAGTTTGTCTTGCCTACAGTCAACCATGGTGGTGGGAGTGTCATGGTTTGGGGCTGCATGAGTGCTACCAGCTGTGTGGAGCTAAGGTTCATTGAGGGAACCACGAATGCCAACAGTTACTGTGACCTACTAAAATAGAGCATGATCACCTCCCTTTGTAAACTGGGCCATAGGACAGTATTCCAACATGCTAACAACCCCCAAAACACCTCCAAGACAACCACTGCCATGCTAGAGAAAATGAGGATAAAGGTGCTGGACTAGTCAAGTAAATCTCCAGACACAAACCCTATTGAGCATCTGTAGGTCATCACCAAATGAAAGGTGGAGGAGCATGAGTCTAAGAGGATTCCAATAGCAACCTATGAAGCTCTAGTGAACTTTATGAGAAAGAACATTAATACAGTGCTGGCAAATAATGGTGACCATACAAAATATTGACACTTTGGGTCCAATTTGTCCATTTTCATGTAGGGGTGTGCTCACTTTTGTTGCCAGTGGTTTAGACATTGACGGCTGTGTGTTGAGTTATTGTGAGGGAATGTCAAATTTACGCTGTTATACAACTGTACACTGTCAGTGTCAGATGTTCAGTGTTGAAAAGATAGAATACAAAATTTACAAATATTACCTTCAAGGTGTCTATATATCTACAGGGGACGTACATATCTACTTACAGGGGATACCTAAAGGGGGTCTACCTACCTACAGGGGATCTGTATAATTACCTTCCAGGGGCCTATATAACTACCTACATGAGCCTATATTTCTAAATCCAGAGGGGCTTTATAGCTACCTAGGAGGGCTTTGTACCTACAGGGGCCCTACCTACCTACAGGGACCTATATACATATCTACAGAGGGCCTATATAGCTACCTACAGGGTGTCAATATACCTACCTATATTGGGCACTATAAATGGGAGTTTGTACAGAGGTGGGAATTGGTATGGAGATGCTGGAAAAGTGAAGTGTCTAAGTTCAACACTGGCCACATATGTTCCTTCTAAAAGAAGGGCTTCCAACTTAGCAGGATAATTACCTCACACAGTAAGCGAGTGTTTTCCAGGAATGTCTCTGCCCAGTGGCGTTGCTACATGGGTCACAGCAGTCGCACTTGCGACCGGGCCCCTGAGCTAAGGGGATCCACAGGCCCCCCATCGCCACTCAGCTGTGATTGCTGCCGCAGCCACCTGTGTGGTGCAGGCAGAGGGTGAGGCTGAATGGCTGGAAAACACTAATCCCAGTCATTCAGCTACAAGAGGCAGCGGTGTGATGTACTGACACCATTGTGCCGCTGCCTTTATTAGGCTATTAGGCTCAGAGCTTAGTAAACACTGGAATTGGAGTCCCGGAGCAGGCAGCATAATGAGGTCGCAATGCTTAATCCGGATTCGAAGAGGAGTCCGGCGCGAGACCTTGGGAGAGAAATTGGGGGGCCCTATATAGACTTATCTAACTTCTGGGGACCTATATATACCTAATTACCTGCAGCAGACCCTATATATACCTTACTAACTACAGAGGGCCCTATATATAACTACCTAACTACTGGGGAGCCCTATATAGACCTACCTAACTGTTGGGGGCTCTATATATATCTAACTGCAGGGAACCCTATATATATACCTAACTACAGGGGACCCTATATATACCTACTGAACTATTGAGGGTCCTATATGGACCTACCTAACTGCTGGGGGGCCCTATATATACCTACCTAACTATAGGAGTGCCCTATATAGACCTACCTAACTGCTGGAAGGTCCTTTATATACCTAACTAACTACAGGGTGCCCTAAATATACCTAACTAACTACTGGGGCGCCTATATAGACCTACCTAACTGCTTGGGGGCCCTATATATACCTAACCATCTACTGAGGGCACTAGTTAACTCATGGGGAGCCCTAAATATACCTACCTAGCTACTGGGGAGCCCTATATATACCTACCTATTGGGGAGCCCTATATATACCTAATTGCTGAGGGGGCTCTAGATATACCTACCTAACTACTCAGGGTCCTATATACCTACCTAACTATTGGGGGCCATATGTATACCTAACTAACTTCTGGGGGTCCTATCTAT
Source organism: Phyllomedusa bahiana (assembly GCA_025379985.1). Taxonomy (NCBI): domain Eukaryota; kingdom Metazoa; phylum Chordata; class Amphibia; order Anura; family Hylidae; genus Phyllomedusa; species Phyllomedusa bahiana. The sequence continues at coordinate 10,968 of JAODAL010007319.1, forward strand.
ACCTACCTAACTACTGGGGGCACATATATACCTACCTAATTACTGAGGGCCCCTATATATACCTACCTAACTACTGGGGACCCTATATATACCTACCTAATTACTGGAGGCCTCTATATACCTGCTAGAGGGTCCTATATATAACTAACTAACTACTGGGGGCCCTAAATATACCTACCTAACTATTGTGGGGTCTTATATATACTGACCTAACTATTGGGGGCCCTATATATACCTAACTGCTTAGGGGGCCCTATATATACCTACCTAATTACTAGGGTCCTATATATACCTACCTATTTACTGGGGGCCCTAAGTATACCTACCTAACTACTGGGGGTCCATATATATACCTACCTAACTACTGGTCTTATATAACCTACCTAACTATTGGGGGCTATATATATATATATATATATATATATATATATATATATATATATATAATATATATATATATATATAATATATATATATATATATATAATTTAAAATAAAAAAACTATGGGGACCCAATATATACCAAGCAATCTACTGCGGAACCCTATATATACCTAACTACTGGATGGTCATATATATACATACCTAAATACTGGGGGCCACATACATACCTACCTAACTACTGGGAGGTCCTATATATACCTAGCCAACTACTGGGGGTTTTATATATACCTGACTACTGTGGGGCCCTATATACACCTACCTAACTACTAGGGGACTCTATATGCACTTATCTTACTACTGGGGACTTTACATACACTTACCTAACTACTGGGGCGTAGACCCCTTATACACTTACCTAAATACTGGGGGACAGTATATATCTACCTACCAGCTGGGGGCCCTATATACCTACCTACTAAAAGGGACCCTATATATCTACCTATCTCCTGGGGAACTCTATATACCTACTTATTAGGGGGGCCTTTATACATACCTACTGGAAGTCTATGTACCTACTTAGTAGCAGAGCCTTATATACCTACCTACCGAGGAGACCCTATATTCCAATCTATCTATGCACCTTTTAGATAGTTTAGACCCTAAAAATTTGTCAGATAAGAAGGCAGACTCTTCCTCTTAAGTAGGTAAAGTACCACTTCAATATAGGTTTTCCTTCAACTACCTATTGTGGGCACTATATAGCTACCTTATGGGGGGCTCTAAACTGAAGGGGAATTTTAACTACTTAATCGGAAAAGTCTGCCACTTATCTGACTAATTTTAAGGGTCAAATCTACCTAAAAGGAGTGTCTACATATAAGCCTGCCTTTTTTTGGCCCTAAAGTTGATTGGGGGTACTTTCACTGTTTGGAGTCTAACATATTTGTGTGATACAATCTGCAGGGATGAGTTGTGGCTGGGAGAAGACGTCTGGACTGGATGAAGAAAGAAAAGAAAGAACGACTGATCAGAAAAGACGTCACCTGTAAGTCTCTAAATGTAACTGCACTGTAATCACTTACAGTATATGTCTGCAGGACTTGTATACAACTGGTAACTACCACTATATGGTCATTGTATGGCAGTAACAGTTTACATTCAGTAACAATACGATGATATTATTCAGACTGTTTATGGTTGTGATAAGTGGGGATGATAATGGATAATGTACCCGTATTAATAGGTGCTTGCCTCTTATAGTTAATGGTATTATTGATCATGGTATACTGGTTCGCTCAGTAACAGTATGATGGTAATATGGTCAGGCTATGGAATTATTTGGTCCGTGCATATTTTTGTTGTTGGTACTATTGGTCTGGCTATATTGGTTTGGTCAGTAATATTATGGAGGTATTTGTCATTATATAGTGGTGACATGCGCTGATAATGTGGCCCATGTATACATACTGACCCGCAGAATACAGATAAGTCATTTAAACTGTTCAGTGTAAACTCCAACAACAACAACTAAACCCAAAAAACAAAAGCACGGTTGCATTTTTTTTTGGGAGGGGGGAGTTAAAGAGGGAACAGACGCTTCAGCTGTATAACTTGTTTTTCTTTGGCTCCATCTGAAATTAATTTTCTTCTATTGGACAATCCATTTAAAAAGAACTAATTTTCTGCAGCACCTGTCATTGAAAATTATTGGTCAACAGACGTTATCTGGGGATAAAAGGGTCCCAAGGTGAAGTTTTGCACCCAGGCCCATGAGTCTTTATCTACGCCCCTGTCTCTGCCACTTCGTAACAGTTCCATGGCCAGCCCAGTCAAAAGATTTTGTTGCAACCATATTTTATCTTGTATCCTGGGTGGAGGCAGCCCAAAAGGGCACTAGAGACTTCTTTTAGTTGTACAATTTTCCACAATAAACGTATCCATTCGCTCTAATATTGTAATCAAATATTATCAAACATTTTTCTGTAATAAGGGTTAAGATAAATATTTTTAGTTCAAAATTGTTTCACTTTAATCAGATAACCATTGTCCCTAGAGTGTCTCTAACAAATTTCTCATTAGTAGTAGTGTTGAGCGATTACGTTGGCCATCGACATTGGTCGATAGTCGACCATCATCAACAAGATATTCGATGGTCGATGGTAGATTATGATCGATGATCATTAAAGTCTATGGGAGAGCAACAACACCTTCATTCTTACACCCAAACAGGGCTGGAAAAAAGCTGGAATTAAAATCCACAACATTCAAATGGATACGTGCTACATCTTAGGCAACACACTTAGGTTATAAAAGCCACAGAAAAAATCACAGACCATTCAATATCTCTGTCTTGTACCACAGAATGACCCTTAAACCTGCATGACCCACAAATTAAAAAGTGCCAGAAGGCAGTAAGATTTGAACCATCATTTTACTTCAACTGGACTTAAATTATCCCTGTCCTGGGCCACAGCATGAGCCCAAACCTGCATAAACCCAGATTAAAAGTCCGGGAAAAAGATCTTTCAACCACCATTTTAGTTTCACTGGACATTGACTATACCTGTCCTGGGCCACAGCATGAACCCCCAAACCTGCATGACCCCCACATTTAAAAAGTGCCGGAAAAAGGAGTCTTTCAACCACCATTTTAGTTTCACTGGACATAACTATCCCTGTCCTGGGCCCACGCATGACCCTCAAACCTGCCTCCCCCCAGATTAAAAAGTGCCGGAAAAAGGAGTCTTTCAACCACCATTTTAGTTTCACTGGACATATACTGTCCTGTCCTGGGTAGCGCTTGCCCTCCGTATGAGTGCGGACCAATTGAGCTTCACTTGGAAATACTGGTGGTTAACGCTCCTGTTCCACCCGGGGCCCTTTTTCTTGGCATTCTTTTTCTCATTTTTCTGAACGTGCTGGAGGAAATTTTCTCTGTACTTTGTTCTCTGTCCGTGCTCCATACTCCATGTCCTCCCTTGTACAATTCAGAGGAATTTTTTTTCCAGCTATTTTGTACATGCAAGTTTTTTAGTAGTTTAATTCTAGAAAACACATTTTTAAAATAGGATGGAATCCCACCATGTCTTTGTTTCTCTTTTTTAATTGTATTTAAATGGGTTGTCTCAATACAGGATTTATAGCTATGTTAAAGATCTTGCAAAAAAAGTCATTTTGCAATATGTTGTCCAAATTTAAAAGTGTCCTACCTATTCCTGTTTCTGACAGCACCAAACACCCTTGAGCCACTCTTGACAATTGTGAAGAACAAATGTCTGTTGAAACAAATTTTTTATAATAGGAACCTGTATATAGCTGCAATGTCACTGCAAAATGCCCCCAAAAATTCAAAACATGACCCATGAGCCACTTTTGACAATTGTGAAGAACAAATGTCTGTTAGAAACAATTTTTTTTATAATAGGACCTGTAGTATAGCTGCATGTCACAGCAAAATGCCCCCAAAAATTCAAAGCATGACCCGTGAGCAAAGTAGATCTATCAACAAAGCTGGCCTGCGCCAAAGTGAAAAAACACGTATCTGAAATGTATTCGGATAAACAAGGTATTTTTGGCACCTTTCAATTCACCTGTGGTGACTACAAAATTGCTGTATTCACATTTAAGTGCAAGGTGCCTCAATGAACAAAGCTGTAGTGCGCCAAAGTGAAAAAACACGTATCTGAAATGTATTCGGATAATAAAGGTATTTTTGGCACCTTTCAATTCACCTGTGGTGACTACAAAATTGCTGTATTCACATTTAAGTGCAAGGTGCCTCAATGAACAAAGCTGTAGTGCGCCAAAGTGAAAAAACACGTATCTGAAATGTATTTGGATAATAAAAGGTATTTTTGGCACCTATCAACCTGTGCTGACTACAAAATTGCTGGATTCTAATTTAACTGAAAGGTGGCTATATCAACACGTCGATGACGTGTTCTTACTATGGACTGGCACCCAAGAAGAGTTAGAGAGCTTTATGGAGTATATAAATACCAGACACCCATTAATATCGTTTTCCCTGAGTAAGAGCACAAGATCAATTGAATTTTTAGATGTTTTAATAACAAAAGAAGATACAGTAGAACAGTTTCAGACTAGCCTTTTTGTAAAATCCATGGAACGCAATAATTTGTTGCACCGGCAGAGTTATCATTCTCCTCAGTTTTTTTCTATGGAATCCCTAGGGGACAAACTAATGAGGATACGTCGTATATGTACGTGATGAACAACAATACGATGTTTTAAGTAGAAAAACGAATAAACAAATTTGGGAAATAGAGGATACAATAAACAAGAATTAGAAAAGATGAGCATCCAAGTTTAGAACTTTAAAATAGAAGATCTATTATATAAACGGAGAACAAAAATGCAAGTACCCGTTTTTCATATATAGCTACATTATTTACAAACACTCTAATATTATCAGGAAGGCCATATCACTTATTGGCATATTTTACAAACAGATCCTAAATATGGGTATATGTTTTTGGGACAAACCAAGGTACATTTTCAAAAGAGGTAGAAAACCCTGTGCGATTCATTAGTGCATTCTGACATTTCTTTCCCTAAAAAGTCGAAGCAAGATATATTGAGAACAACTAAATGTGGGACTTTCCCATGCCTTTCATGTACAAATTGTAGTGCAATTATTCGTGGTACCTATGTTTCCCATCCACTTTCAGGAATTAGCATACCCTTTAAAGGATACTATAGCTGTATGACTAGTAACGTCATTTATTATATAAAATGCCCTTGCGGTAAAGGGTATGTAGGGCAAACGAGTCGCTCTGTTAGAGTGAGAATTAGTGAACACAAATCGACAATAAGAAATTACAAACATATGGAGCAAAAAGAACAAGCATATGGGGAGACAGCGCTAGCCAAACATTTCTTCGAGTCAAAACACACAGCAAGCGATTTACGCTGGTGTGTGTTAGAAGAGGTACCTGTGCAGGATGCTAATCGTAACAAATCCAGACTGCTTCAACGTGAAGCATTTTGGATTAGTAAACTTCAAACAAAGATTCCAAAAGGTTTAAATGAGATGTTTAGTCTCAGATGTTTTTTATAGGTAGTATAGTATATTTAGATGCTTATAGTTGGTAGGTGTTAGATTAGATAATATAGAATTTTTATAAAAATGTAGGACTGGTATAATTAGACATATAGGATAAATGTATGCACTAGTAGTATATTTGGTTAGTTGGGAAACATTGGGTTAATACTCATCTGTCTGCATAAGGTGATCACATATCAGTGAGTGTGACTCTGACGACGCATGCCTGAAGAAGGAAAGTGATTTCCGAAACGTTGCAGCTGTGTGCAACATGGAGTGATTGGCTCCAAATCAGTCAGCTCGGAAGAGATTGCATACCACTGACAAGTGAAATGTTGAAAATGCTGTGATTGTACCACGAAACTACTACAGCTAAGTACTGACTGCATATTGTATGTAAAGCGATGATCTGGAATATAAGGGCATGCAGCCTTCATTGATGTTCCGTACGCTAGTAAAAAGCAGCAAGATTTTAAATGCAAATTTGTTTCAGTCTGTTTGTTGCCAGTTGATGGCTATATCAACAAAGCTGGAATGGGCAAAATTGAAAAATAACACCTATCTGAAATGTATACTGATAATAAAAGTGGAGTTTTGCACCTAACAAAGAGACCTGCAGTTACTAGAAAAGATGTGTATCCTAATATAAGTTCAGGCTGCCCAATATCCAGGAAATATTTCAATAGAAAACTGTTAATGATAAAGCTATTGCAGTGCAATGTCTACACTAAGTCTTGGCAAACTTTATCCAGTATTCTTTATAGAGCTTGTCTGTGTTCGCCAGCGGGGCCCCCCCCCCCCACACCCCGCTACCCACCATGACTTTACAGCGGTAGATGCTCCTTTAAAATTCTCTACCTAACTACATAAAATCTTCCAATCTCTAATCTAACTAAGTTGTAAGGATCACGGCTAACAGTAGAGCTTTCTCTGTGAAGAAATAGAATAATTTCGCTGAGCTGGTTGGACACAGGCAGAGCGCACGTCCTACTGCTATGAGACGCTGAGAGACACTGAGGCTGAACAGGAAGGGCTGTTCTATGTAAAACGAGGTCATGTGATTTGTCCAGCCAAACGCAACCATACACATCCAGTCATGACATCGCACATACATCTCACCCTGCTCTATTCTGTAAGCTGATTTGCTGGCCGCCAAAATGACAGGAAGCGCCGAAAATGGCGCGATCTTAATAGATGATGCACAGATTTTAACCTAAATTATCGCATGATCTAAATATTTCGATCAACATAAAAACTGTGCCGATTTCAACTTTGTCGATAATAATCGCTCAACACTAATTAGTAGTACAAGACTATGGGGAGGCAAAACATTTTAAATAAGACATCTTAAAAATGCAATATTGGCAGCATATTTCTCACAATCTTCCTGCACTTTTATATTACATGTATTTACCAGCATTTCAATGCATTAACATTTGCTTTAAATCCCTGGTATTTAGGTATGTCCATTAATTTATTTAGGAATATGTATGCGTGGCTATTGATAGCCTTTCATGTGACCTGGCAAAGCTACATATCTGTGCCTGTAACCCTACAAAAAAGGAATAGACAGGCCATAAAGATAGCACTTTTATAGGAGAAATGTAGAGATAAGCAATGTGCAATTCAAAATAAGCTGAGACCAACAGTGGTGGGAATTGATCCTTTGCAAAACATATAACAGAGCTGAACCAGAAAACAATGAATATTTGTGAATTATTTTTAAGTCAAACATTTGGTATTGTCGACACAAAATTGAATTGCTGTTTGATCTTAGGGCCACATGTATGAAGACCGTTTTCATACATGTGGCCCTAAGTGTCTATGTTGCATTTAATTACACATTTTAAATAGTTCTTTATGCTGTATTGTTTTTAAATGCAGTTAATGTATGCTGCAGGTTTATATATGTACAACTGTGGCTTTTACATTAAGCGTAAATGTAAACATTGTTATTATATTATTTAACAAAGAGGTAAACCTAATAAGGCTAGGTCTACACTGCATAAGACAAAAAACTCATCAGAAATCAAATCCTAAAAACCACTTTGAACCTGAGTATTTTGTCAGTTTTTTGTCCAAATCAGCTGGGTTTTCGACCATTTTTTTGGGTGGTTTTAGTTTTTTGTTGAGGTTTTTGGCATTGTTTTTGGTGTGGTTTTTTGGGCTGTTTTTCAAGCAGTCTATGTGAAAAGTTCTCCATCAGATTTTCAGAGGTTTTTAAATACTAAAAACCACCAAAAATCCTATGGAAAACTTGTGTTGTGTAGACATAGCCTAAGGGTAAGTTCACACGGCTGCTATGCAGTGCTGAATCAGTGTGGGATACACGTCTAAAATCACTGCCAGTGAGTGCAGACTTTGGAAGTGTATTTGATGTTGATTTTCAGAGGCAGATTTAAGTTTCCTTTATACAACAAAGTGAGGTGAGTATTCAGCGTAGAATCCATCTCAAGAATTGAAAAGAAATCCATGCTGAAAAAAAAATACTGACAAAAGAAGTCTAACTTCCACTTTAAACATAATTTTGGTTGCTAAATTATGTGCTGATTAATTGATAGCATGTTATACCTTTACATGGATAGAGCTTAATTTTCTTATACAACCCATTATCCCCAAATATGATGTAAATCTATGGTGGATTCTTTTTTTGCCAATGGCTATATGGATATTTATGATTCATGCCATACAAAATTATTAACTTAAAAATTAACCTACTATATTTGGTCAAACATTTAGTTAACATATCCCAAAAAAGTGCCAGGAGCTTTAGAGACCAGTGCAAGCACAGCATCACATCAGGAAGGAACAGTTTGGACAAGATCTGCTACTGCTTCTGTGTAGGATGGGTAAAGAAGTATTGTTATTTTTATTTAGGAAAATAAGGGTAAATTGCATTGTATATGCTTAGAGATAGAAGTGACAGGGATGCGAGTTTAACATGTAGAGTGTACAGTAAGTTAGAGGTTAATCAATAGGTTCTGTCCCCAGTTAGTCTGCCTAGCAACAGCAGTGTAATACCCCCAGCCAATAGCTGAATCTCTGTGAAGAGTAGAAGGGGGGGTTAGCTGTCAGCAGGGGGAATACAGTTATATAGGGAGACTTAGAGAAAACCAGGGTCTGTTCTGCCTGAGTCTGCTGGAGTCTGTAGCAAACAGAGAGAGCAGTTGTCTCATTGTCCTGGCTAGGATATGAGGGGTGGCAGATTTCTATGGAAAGGAAAGAGGCCCGTTTGAGAGAGAGGACACTACTTGTGTATAGTTGATGAGAAGTTCACAGCAAAAGAAGCCGGTAGTCCTGGCAGCAGAGCTTCGCCCTCAGCGGTGACATAGGTGAGCCAGGTGAAGAGGGACCCTTGTTGTGGCATTGAGGAGTAGCCCCTGTGCTGTGTGGTGAGCCACTGAAGACAGACAGGTTAGCAGTGAGGAAGAGCTAGGAGAGAGCTCCCTCTGGAACTGCGGTGTGAGTGCTACTGGTCTGCCCTAGACATTGGGTGAAGGCTGGATGTGGATGAGAGTGCCGTTGCGGGAGGAAGCTGAGACAAGAAGTAAAGCTACAGTTCTGCCGGTGAAACGTTGTTGTGTGTTCAGATATACGCCGGTACACAGAGTCCCACATCGTCTCTCTCCCCGCAATTCCAAAAGAACCTAAAAGGAGTGGCCCCCACCACCCTTACATATGGCATAGTCGTGGCAGGATTGCGGTGACCGAGAGGACGAAGACATACAGACACGCGTGGTGGGAGAGGGAGTCTCCCCACCCACAGGCGTGCCGCCGAAGTCTAGAATCCGTGGGACTGGAGTGTGTACGGGACGGCGTTGTACAGTGTACAGAGACTGTGTAAAGTGTTTAAAGACTGTTCGTGGAGTTCCAGGCCGAGCAGAGGGACTGCGAGACAGCGCAGTGTGTAACCTGCAAGAATGTGCCTGAAGACACCAGTACGGGATGGCCGGCTAGTGAGAGGGCCAGTGCTGGGTGTAGCAACATGGCGGACTGGCATGGCGAGGAAGAAGAGGGGCGTGACCAGCAGAAAGGGCGCCAAGAGTTTCCCGCCGAAGAACAGCCAGTGGGAGCACAGAGCCAAGCGCGCGAAGAGAGAGGTAGCTCCGCCCCTGGGAGGCGCTTTAAAGTTGCGAGTATCACCGGAAGAGTGGGAGGTGCTGGAGAAACACGTGGAGTATGCAGAGAAGCTGAGTCTATTACGGGACTTGTGTGTAATGTACTTAAGTATGTCTGAGCAGCAACCAGAGAGGCCTGAGCAAGAGGCTGAACCGGCTCGCCCCGACCAACAACCGGGGGCTGAGGGAGCCGAGAGTGGTGCTGCAGCCCGTGCCGCCGCCGCGGAACCTGAACCACGGAGGACGCGCCCGTACCAGATGACCTGGGAGCGCAAGAAGGAACTGGAGGACCAGGCCTACCAGTTTATGAACTGTTGTGGTGTGGGTGGCGCGTGGGTGGCCGAGAAAAGGACCACTGGAGAGGTCATCGAATTTGACCGGCGCACAGGCATTGGATCCATCCTGCAGGATGGGACCCGAGACGTCATTTTTGTCAATCGGAGAGCAGTCAAGCGGATCTTCGAGCCGGAACGCTTGCACAGCCTGTATCGCGGAGAAAGGGTGAGCTTCCGCAAAGTGCCGGGTCCAAAGGGCCCTTGGGCTGCCGGGGTGGAATGTCTTCCCCCCCGAACCGTATGTACCTACAGAGAACTGGGACGAGGAGAAGCAGGAGGATGTCCCGGTGGATGCTCCGGTGCCGGAGGAGCCGCCTATGCCAGCGCTAGGACGGGGGCGCGGCAGAGAGGCCAACCCTGAGCGGTCTCCAGGGCCGGAGCCCACCATCACTGTCACCGCCCCTGTGTCTGTGGTGGCAGCCCCCCATTGGTGACGGTCGTGGCCGGACCTTCTGGAATGTCCCCTTCCCCACAGGAGAGAGAGGTACCCCGAGTCGGGCGCGGACCCCGCCTTTATCCGTGAGGGCCCCTGAGTTTTCTGATGAGGGTCCTGGAGAGCTCAGTGGGACCGCGGGGCCTAGAGCAGCCAGAGTTGGTGCGGCTCTTTGGGAGAACGGCAGGAGCCGCTAAACAAGCCGTAAGCTGCTTGGGTGCCCGGTGCTGTTGCGCCATTCCCCAGGGAAAGGGGGGTTATACACCTTTGTTTAAAGGGCCAAGGACTGGTGCTTTTCTGACTAAAGATGCTGAAACCTTGCCCTGGTTTTTTTCCTCACTAACGGGGTGTGTTACTGATTGTTAATGGGGTTCAAGGACTCTGGGTGATGACCTTCAAGGACGCTGAACCTTACCCCAAATTGAGAGTTATTGCTGCCATTATTATTTATGTTTTGCACATGTATAAAATGTTTTCTTGCACTGCGATATGTGTGTGTACATGGTGTGTGAAAGTTGAAATACGAGGACTTATTCAGTTAAAGAACGGGGGGGATATAGGATGGGTAAAGAAGTATTGTTATTTTTATTTAGGAAAATAAGGGTAAATTGCATTGTATATGCTTAGAGATAGAAGTGACAGGGATGTGAGTTTAACATGTAGAGTGTACAGTAAGTTTTAAAGGGTTTAAACAATAGGTTCTGTCCCCAGTTAGTCTGCCTAGCAACAGCAGTGTAATACCCCCGCCCAAAAGGGAGCTGAATCTCTGTGAAGAGTAGAAGGGGGGGTTAGCTGTCAGCAGGGGGAATACAGTTATATAGGGAGACTTAGGCCGTGTTCACACGGCTTATTCCCGACGGATTTGTGAGCCATATTGAGCTCACAAATCCGCCATGAATAAGGGGCGGGACGGGGGCGGGGCCGGAGCGCGTGGGGGCGCCGCTTCCGGCCCCATAGACAATTGCATTTTTTACGGCGCGTCCGCGCCGTAAATAATGTGCATGTCACTTTCTCCCCCCGGGCGGGTTCGCAAACGGGGAGGAGCGACGGAATCCACTGTTCTCTATGAGATGCCCTTGATTACCGTAATGACAGGGAGGATTTGGCGCCTTTCTTTAGCGCAAATCCGGCGCGGAGTACGGCGCCAATCCGTTCCCAAATAAGCCGTGTGAATGAGGCCTGAGAAAACCAGGGTCTGTTTCTGCCTATCTGCTGGGGTCCCGTAGCAAACAGAGGAGCGTTGTCTCATTGTCCCCGGCTAGGAGAGGGGCGCAGATTTCTAATGGAAAGGGAAAAAGGCCCGTTTGAGAGAGAGGACACTACTTTTTTATAGTTTATGAGAAGTTCACAGCAAAAGAAAGCCGGTAGTCCTGGAGCAGAGCTTCGCCCTCAGCGGTGACATAGGTGAGCCAGGTGAAGAGGGACCCTTGTTGTGCATTGAGGATAGCCCCTGTCTGTGTGGAAGCCACTGAAGACAGACAGGTTAGCAGTGAGGAAGAGCTAGGAGAGAGCTCCCTCTGGAACTGCGGTGTGAGTGCTACTGGTCTGCCCTAGACATTGGGTGAAAGCTGGATGTGGATGAGAGTGCCGTTGCGGGAGGAAGCTGAGACAAGAAGTAAAGCTACAGTTCTGCTGGTGAAAAGTTGTCGTGTGTTCATTTATACGCCGGTACACAGAGTCCCACATCGTCTCTCCCCGCAATTCCAAAAGAATCTAAAAGGAGTGGCCCCCACCACCCTTACATCTGCACTGGTGTATAAAACTCTTGGTACTTGTTTGTTGACTCAGGGACAATTAGTGCAGTGCTGGACCAAATGCCGTACCCCACCCTTGAGCCAAGTGATAAAGCATAAATGCATTTTGTGTATTAGTGAGTTCAAAACCAGTCTTCATTGAGCTCTTCCCTCCAATCATCCAGCCATAATGCTGTCATTATAGTCTTTTCTAATTTAACAAAAAGCTGGGACTTAGAGCTCTGTTTCAGGAACATTTAACTCCAACCTATAAGGATACATTAGGAAATGAATCAGCACAAAATGATATTCAAAGTCTGATAAGGAATATGATCACGTTTTCTCTTCTATTTCACAATGCTTACAGTCTTGTGTACTGTTGATCTGTTTTTTACTGCATGCATTCACATTTTTTTCTTTCCTTTAACACTAATAGGTTATTCTTTAATCCTGTATAAATTTCCCTGCACTGGTCATCTTGTGACTTTTGTCATCCTGTGGCCATTTTTAAAAGTATGGGCAGCAATCTAAGAGGATGAATAAAAACCAGAATTAAACCAGGATTAAACAAGGAATGCATAGAAGGTAACAGCTACTTATGCTTTTCTTTTTTCTATTAACAGCTTCACGACCTACCACAGTCACCCATCATTCTTTCCGTGGCCTCTGTCATCTCAACCTCCTTTTCTATTGCCTATTCCCAAACCCTTCTGCTAAGCAATGAGCTCTTTATCTCTCCATGTATTCTTCCCTCTCATCTGTCTGACACCACTGACCACTTCCCCTCTATCCACACCCTCCTCACTAAACCAACCTAACCAACTTAATGTCTATCCTATTCCCACCTACTAACCCTCTATTTGTTATTCCTGGCTCCTGGTGGACATATATCCCTACTTTAGACCCCCTCAGCACATTCCCACAATTTAATCTCGCTTTCCTAACCGATTCACCACTACAAACTTCTTTAACCATTAAATTTAAAACACATTCCCTTGATCCCTGCTCCCTCTCTGGAACATATGGTCTGTATGCAACAAACTCTTCTACATCTTCAACCTCTTTATCTCATGTAACTTTTCCTTCCTTGGTCTGACAGAAACCTGACTTACACAGGTTTTCCATAGAGCACCATTGTGCTAATTTTCGGCCGGTTTTTCAGGCGGTCTGCAAAACCGCAAACCGCCTGAAAGACCGGCCGAAAACCTGTGCAGTGGGGACATGCCCTTATGCTGATGTTTGTGATGAAATCACTACAGTATATTAATACATGTTGATGTTTTGTTCAACAATAAATGTGAATTATTGTTCATAGAAAAATAAGACATCCCCTAAAAAGAAGTCTTAGCGCATATTTAGGAACAAAAATTAATATAAGACACTGTTTTATTTTTGGGGAAACAGGGTACCTGTTCCTTTGTCCCAACTCCACCTCTACCCTCCCTCATACTCTCCTCCTTTGTGGTGCACTCCATCCGCATCTGGCCTTTCTCAACCACTTTGCTTCCTGGCTTTTCCACTTTCTTTCCACTGACATTTTCACTATCATCATGTGAGATTTCAACATCCCTATCAACACTTCCCATTCAACTGCCAGCATACACTTATCGTTTCCTCTTCCCTCGACATTTCACAATGGACCTCTAAAGACACTCACAACGAGGGACATACACTAGACCCAGTCTTCACCCGTCTTTACCCCTTATCTAATCTCTTAAGGAGAACCTGTCACATAGTTTATGCCCTCCTTGCTGAGGACAGCACAAGCTAGTGACAGTCATGCTGTTTCCAGCGCTGTGTCCCTTATTCTATAAGATGCTGTAGTTTTAGAGTATTTAGTGCTCAAAACTGCAAATTTCAGCCAGAAAAGAGTCATGAAAAGAGTCCGTTTTTTTCATACCCCGCCCACCTCAACTGATAAACCTATTACTTTGAATAGGTAGAAACATGTGAATAACATGTGAATAACTGCCACATGGGCATGGCTAGCCTTTGGTTGGTGGGGCTAACACCTGCTCATGAATAAGATTTGAGCATTAAATGCTCTAAAACTGCTGCATCTTACAGAATAATGAACACAGCACTGGAAACAGCATGTCTGACACTAGCTGGTGCTGTCCTCAGCAAGTGGTGCATAATCTATGTGACAGGTTCCCTTTAAACTCTCCTCTCTCCATTTTTTACCACAATCTGTCTACCTTCTCCACTTTACCTGTCCCTCCTGTCCTAAATCTAGTACACCCCCATAGGAATCCTCAAGGTCTTAACCCTCACACTCTCTCTGACTGTCTTGCACTTCTTTATACTATATCCCTTTGCAGATGCATTCACTGATTTCCACAACAACACAGTCACCTCCATTCTTGATTTGGTTGCCTTTCTCACACAAAACAAAACCCACATGATCAATTGACAAGCCTAACACACTGATGTGACTAAAAAGCTGAGGTGAGCTTCCAGAATAGCTGAATGCTGCTGGAAGAAAAGACGCTCCACCAATGACCTCGCCTCATACAAACAATCACTCCTAAAATTCAAGTCTGCACTCACCTTTGCCACGCAGAATTATTTTACTACTATAAAATATTTTCTCTTACAACCCTAGACAACTGTTCAACACCTTCAACTCTCTCCTACTACATCTCTTCTCTCAGCAGATTTTGCCACTCACTTCTTAAACAAGATCAACCTCATCAGAGAAAGTTTCACCCTGCAGTCACCACCACACAACTCTAGAATTGCACAGTCCCCACTGCTCATATTTATACCTGCACAATGTTCTTTTTCCTACCCATGTTATTTAGATATTGTTTCATCGTAACACATTGTACTTTTGGTTAGTAAGAAATTTTGGTCCATTCAGTCCTTGTTTGTTTGTGAAAAATATCAAAAATTTTTGCGGAAATTTGGAAAAATTTGTCATTTTCAAAGTTCTAAAATTTTTGTGCATAAGAAAGATAATTATTAACCACAAAATAGCTTATAACCAGCATATACCATATGTCTACTGTAGGTCGGCATCATGTTTTAAATGTATTTTTTTCTTTATGACATTAGGGGGCTTAGAAATTTAGTAGTCATTTCTCACATTTTCAAGAAAATTTGCAATATAAATTTTTTAGGGACCAGTCCAGTTCTGACGTGGCTTTGAGGGGCCTGTATGGTAGATACCCCCGTAAATGACTTCATCTAAGAAACTAGACTCCCTTAAAGTACTGTATTTACAACAGTGTTTAGGAAGTTTGTTAACCCTTTAGGTATTTCACAGAAATTAAAGCAAAGTGGAGGTGAAATTTCAAAATGTCACTTTTTTTTGCAGATTTTTAATTTTTATCCATTATTCACTGGAACACGGTAGAGGTGACCATGGAAATACAGCTTAATATTCATTCCCCAGATTCTGCCATTTTCAGAGATATCCCATATGTGGCCCTAGTGCACTATTTGGGACACCAAATAGTTTCCGGACACCTTAAGGTGCTAAAACTTAATAAACACCTCTAAAAAGACTTCATATTGGAAATTACACCCCCTAAGGAATATACCCAGGGGTGCAGGGAGTATAAGGACCCAACAGGTGTTTCACAAATTTTTTTAGCATTAGGCTATGAAAATTAAAAATTTATTTTTTTCCAACAATCTGCAATTTTAGCTTAAAATGTTTCATTTTTACAAGGAATTCTGGAAACAAAGCCCCCAGACTTTTATTACACAAGTTCGGCAGTACCCTACATGTGGGTGTAAATTGCTGTTTGGGCACATGGCAGAGCGTACAAGGGAGGGAGCGATATTTGGCTTTTGGAATGCAGATTTTGGTGGGTGCCAAGTCTTATTTACAAAGCCCCCAAAGTACCAGAACAGGTGAAACCATCCAGAAATCGCCCCATTTTGGATTCAACACCCTTCATGGATCTCATCTAGGGGTGTTGGTGCATTTCGGGTTGCACAGGTGTTCCATAGTTTTTTTTTTAGCCTTGGGCATGAAAACGAGGGGGGGGGGGGGCGCAATTCTATTCTGTGACTGTTTATTTAGTTTTTTTTACGTTGTTAAGCACACGGCAATACCAAATATGGGTACTTTATTTATTTTTGGGGCAATTGGCG
Source organism: Phyllomedusa bahiana (assembly GCA_025379985.1). Lineage (NCBI taxonomy): Eukaryota > Metazoa > Chordata > Amphibia > Anura > Hylidae > Phyllomedusa > Phyllomedusa bahiana. The sequence continues at coordinate 27,137 of JAODAL010007319.1, forward strand.
ATTGTAAAGGGGAAAAGAGCGGTGTACATGTTTTTATTTTATTTTTCCTGTTTGTGTTTTACTGTTTTTCACTTTTTTTTTACTTTTTCCCATTTTTCTTACTTTTTCACTTTTTTTTTTTACTTTTCCCCATAGGGAAAATCATTTTTATAATAGAAATTAATGCACAGCTAATTGCTGTTGTATTGGTTTCTATGGCAACTGTCAGTCACGATGTCCTGCCGGCCGGGCCTGGTGATGTCGTAGACAGCCCGGAAGGCATTCTATACCTTCCGGGCTGTCTGTCAGCACACAGCAGCCACACGATCGTGCGGCTGTGTCACTGACAGAGACGCAGGAGGAGATCGCTCCTCCAGTGTCCCCCTTAGTTATTGCGTCCTATCGGTCACGATAATTAAGGCGTTAGTCTCCGGTCGGGGCACATCTTACAGAATAAGGGACACAGCACTGGAAACAGCATGTGTGACACTAGCTTGTGCTGTCCTCAGCAAGGGGGACCTAAACTATGTGACAGGTTCTGCCCCAGGAGATGTGGCGGTGTAAGCGGAGTGATGACGCTTACACTGCTCACCAGCTCCCAGACCTGCCGCACGAACCATGGAGAGGTGAGTACTTTTTTTATTTTATTTTCATTGGCTAAAGGGGGCTGCTGCCTGGCTACATGGGGCTACTACCTGGCTAAAGGGGCCAACATCCTGGCACCGGGGATAACCACCTGGGTAAAGGGGCAACAAAACCCGGTAAAAGGGGCACTTACTTTTCAAAAGGGGGAAAAACCCGGCACAGGGGGCAACTACTGGCTACAGGGGGGTACTACCTGGTAGAGGGGGCAACAAACCTCTATAGGGGGCTTCTATCGGGTAGAGGGTCAACTCCTGGCTAAGGGGGAATACCCGCTGAGGGGGGGAAAAATTGGCAAAGGGGGCTACTACCTGGCTACAGGGGGCAAGAACCTTTCTACAGAGGGCAACAACTTGGCTAAAGGGGGCAACAACTTGGCTAGAGGGGGCAAAACCTGGCACAGGGGGCTACTTAAACCTGGCTACGGGGTCAAATACCGGCTTGAGGGGGGGAACTACCTGCTTGAGGGGGCAACTACCTGGGAGGGGGCAACACCCGGCTAAAGGGGGGAAGAAAACCTTTCTACAGGGGCAAAACTTGGCGAGGGGGGGTACTACCTGGGTAATTGGGTACTACCTGGGTAGAGGGGGGAACCAAAACCCGGGGTACCAAACGGGGTGCTACCTGGCATAGTGGGCTGCTACCCCGGCTAGAAGGGGGAAAACCCGGGAAAAAGGGGGACTATTTTCTAAAGGGGGCAAAAAACCTCTAAAAAGGGGGAACAACCGGTTGAAGGGGCATTACCTGAAAAAGGGGAACAACCTGGCTAAGGGGGCTACTAACTGGCTAAAAGGGACAACAACCTGGCTAAAGAGGACAACAACCTGACTAGAGGGGGCATCTACCTGACTAGAGGGGACAATTTACTAGCTACAGGGGGCAACTACCTGGCTACAGTGGGCTACTACCTGGCTACAGGGGAAATTTACTGGCTACAGGGTTCAAATAACTACCTACGGGGTCTTTATAACTACATAATAGGGACTTTTTTACTTGTTTGGGGGGGTTTTAAAAACTATCTACACTTAATAGGGGACCCCAGATACCTCCCATTGGGGGACCTATAAGTTTACAAAACATACAGAAAAAGGGGAAAATATACTCAAAGAAAACGCCAGAAACATGGCCTTCTCACTGCAAAAAACTAAAATAGACTGAAAACAGCAAAGAGGCAAACAAAAGGCCCCATGCAATAAAGAAAAATACCCAGGTGCAGCTAAGGGGGGTTTTTCCCCAAAAATTTTCCCAAGGGGGACAGAAAGCTGCACCTTAAAGACATCTATTCACATAGCAGCAAAAAACCACGTACCATACTCGAAGACTATACTGATGCGAAAATACCCCTAAAGACAGCCCCCTACCCATCCCCCATGCATGAGGGGGGGGGCTGCTGGTATTTTCTTGCATCCAGTCCCCAGTCTGTTGGGGCAAAAAAAAAATTTTTTTTAAATATGGAAAAATATCAAATATGAGGGATTGGGTTTAAAATAATGGCCCCTATATTTTAAGCCTGCAAACCTCCTTTTACGGGTCCTCATTATTGCAGGTCCCCCTACACCCTTAAAAAACACAAAACATACAGAAAAAGGGGAAAAAATACTCAAAGAAAAAGACAGAAACATGGCCATACTCACTGCTAGAAAAGCTAAGATGAGACTGAACACAGCAAAGAGGAAACACAGGCCCCCATGCTAATAAAGAAAATACCCAGGTGCAGCTGATGGGTGGTAACCCAAATATCTATAAGTTTACCTACCTAATGGGGCGCTATACACCTACCTAACTGAGGACTGCCTACCTACTTTGGGGGTGTACCTACATACTGTCTTAGGGAATTTAACTACTTCCTATATTGTATACAAAACAAGACTAAAACTTGGTGCACAAATGGGAGCCCCATAGTGGTTTGGGGGGCACTTTTACTGTTTGGGACACAAGGGAGTAATTATTACCATTTGGGATGCTGGCGTTTGTATAGAGATAGGACTTGGTAGAGAAGTCCTGATAAAGTGAGGGTTCTAAGATGTTTGTGTACCATCTGCAGTGAAGAGCTGTGGCCTGGAGAAGTCATCATGGCGGTCTGGAACAGATGGAGAAGAGAAATAGAACAACTCTTCGAGACGTCTCCTGTAAGTGCCTGGATGTAACTTTACTTATATGTCTGCAGAGCCTGTGTACAACTGGTACCTACCACTGTATGGTCACTGTATGTCGGTAATATTGGTTGTAGTATAATGGTTTATATTCAGTAATGGTATGGTGTATTATCCATTGGGGTGGTCATATGAGGTCATGGTGTGTCAGTATTATTCAATAACTATGTGGTGGTGATATGAGATCACGGTGTGGTGGTATTATTCGGTCACTATGTTCTGGTGATATGTGGTCTTAGTAGGACATTGGTATTATTAGCCTGGGATTCTGGTTTTATGTAGTAATGTTATTTGGTAACTGTGTGACTATTATTTAGTAGTTTTATACGTAGCACATTGTGTTAAAGCTTTTTGTATATTTTGGATTTTGTTGATGGTGATGCAATGTGTTGCATCATGGCACATTATGTTATGGGGGAGGGGAGGTGCAGAAATTTTTTCACCCCGCCCTGAGTGCAATTTAGCCTAGGAACAGCCCTGTAGTTGGTCATAATTTTTTGGCTCTTTGTTGTTTTCCTCCCTGCCTTCCAGGAGCCATAACTTTTTTTTTTATTTATGCATCTACATAGACATATGGGGGCTTGTTTTTTGTGGGACAAAATGTACTTTCTAAGGGCTGTACCATAGTACCATATTGGAAACTGAACACATATTGTAAGTGGGGTGAATGTCATAAAAACAAAACCCATACGTTTTTTCACATTTCACTCTTCAGTATACATGTGTTATCTGTATTCTGCAGGTCAGTACCATTCCAGTGATACCAAATACGTAGGGTGTTTGTTACCGTTTAGTACTTTTAGAAAAATACAAGTATTCTCTATTCTCTTGTGTTGTGCTGCAGCATAATTTTTTACAACCAATAACATTTTGTTTTTCCACCAATAAACCTGGGTATAGACTCATTTTTGCAGACACCATTTTTATTGGTACCATTTTGGGATACATACAACTTTTTGATCACTTTTTATTACAGTTTTTTAAGGAATGACCAAAAACCACAATTTTGACATTTTAAGTTTTTTTCTTCTACATTATTCAGCGTATAGAATAAATAATCTTATATTTTAATAGATCAGACTTTTAAGGATGCCCAATAACAATTATGTTTAACTGGGTTTTTTTTATTTGTAAAATGGCATAAGGAGGTGTTTTGAACTTTTAATATTTTTTTTAATTATTATTATTTTTACACTTACTTGAAAACTTGTAATTCCCCTAGAGTTCTTGACCACTGGGGGGATCTATCATGGCGCATCTATTACTTCCTGTCTGAAGCAGCAAGTAACAGAAGCACTAAGATGGCAGCTATAAAGGGCTTTCAGGTGCCATGGAAACTGATCCTCACCCTGAGATCACGGGAAAGGGCCAATCGGATGGAGTACCTTTATTCATTCATTTAAACACCGTGGCCGTGATCCTTTTGGTATCCAAAGGGTAATACAGTAGGGATCGAAGCCGGCGAATCCCTGCTCTTAGAGGCGGGTGTCAGTTGTAATTAACGGTCTTTACCCACCGCGGATGGAGTGGAGCCAGTTCCACGCTCCTTTGCTGGCATTATGACATACTCATATATCATATTTCGGTAAGGAGTTATACAAATAATTTACAAGTTATTCTTTCCAAGTAACCCATATATCTGCTCAGCTCTGCCTACTTTTAAACAGTTTATCTGCAATTTGGACAGTATGTTCAATGTGACAGGTTCTCTTTTAAGTCTAGAATATGTAGTATGACTTTTTATGAAATACCAAATCGGGTAAATAGCAAGTAACACAGCAAACAGAGGAAAAGAGGACATGACTTGTTTCTCACAGATCTTGACTTAGCCAATAATACAGTCAAATTCTTATTACGGTCTCCCCCAGGCCTCGAGTAAAGGCTTCATATGCCAAAGAGACAGGTCGTTCACAATTCCAGCCAAAATAGTCAGAAACCAGTGGCTAAATTCTATTGTCTATGGTCAGCTGTACATGACAACAAGGAGTTTACACAAGGAAAGGTAACAGCAATATTAACAGTATTACATATTGGATATGTGCACTTGATATGCTCTATATGTTGAAAATCTCAACCTATTGTATGTAACAAAACATCTCAAAAAAAAAATTCTAACTTCCCTAGGTAATGTGTTTTTACAATGAACCAGGTGAACTGGACCTTGACAGTGGACTTTACTCTGGCTGGCTTATCCAGTGACAAAATAGTTCAGTCTTTTCTCTTTGTCATATTCCTGCTATTTTACTTCATGTCGCTTTGTGGAAATCTCACCATTGCTACAATAATACGGGTGGAAAATAAACTCCATACTCCTATGTATTTCTTTTTAGGTAACCTGTAATTTCTCGACATTTGCTACTCATCAGTAACTGTGCCCAAGTTGCTCATGAGTCTTCTAGGAGGGAGGTCAGAGATCTCCTACAGAGGGTGCATGACGCAACTCTATTTTTATGTGTCTTCTTGTAGCACAGAATGTTTGCTTCTCTCGGTAATGGGATATGACAGATATGTGGCTATTTGCAATCCTATGCACTACACAACAATTATGAACAAACAAAAGTGCGTCCAATTAGCCATCGGTCTCTGGCTCACCGGTTTCCTCACCTCAATTATACATACTATTTTCACATCCCGATTGCCGTACTGTAAGTCACATAAGATTTCTCATTTCTTCTGCGACATCCCACCATTGCTAAAGCTTGCATGTTCTGATACTTTTCTTAACAAACTACTTATTCTAACTGCTGGAGGATTTTTAGGTCTCAGCTCCTTTTTTCTTACTCTGGTATCTTATATTCAAATAATCTCAGCCATCCTAAAAATTCACACCAAAGTGGGTAGAAGCAAAGCATTTTCCACTTGTGCTTCCCATCTCATTGTTGTTCTCATCTTCTTTGGAAGTATAGGCTTTATGTACCTGAGGCCAATGTCAAGGTATTCACTAGAGCAAGACCACCTTGTACCTATCCTTTATGCTGTGGTGACCCCTACACTGAATCCAGTTATCTATAATCTAAGGAATAAAGAGGTGAAAAGTGCCATGAAAAGGACAATAAATAAAATATTTTTTCATTAGTCTGAGAAGTAGTTTTGTTTGCAGCTCTGTAGCTGGTGTCATTTGAATAGTGATTGTTTTTAGAATTTGTTTTTAACCATGACTAGGCTGTTTACCATACTTCTAACCAGGCAGTTAACAGTTTTTTAATAGTTTTTGGGGGGTTTTAGTACATGTGGGTTTGAAAGCTATAACACTTCGCATGCTAATATACTGGTGATTTTGCAAGTTTTCTCACCTACAAAGTATGGAAAGGTCTGTGATTTTTATTGTAGCTACACTTCAACTCTGAGACACAGAATCTAAAAAAGTCCATAAAATCACATTGTATGATTTTTAAATAATGAATTTGAATTTTATTGCATGAAATAAGTATTTGATCACCTACCAACCAGCAAGACCTGTTAGGTTTTCTTTAAGAAGCCCTCCTACTCTGCACTCACTACCTGTATTAATTGCATCTGTTTAAACTTTTTACCTGTTTAAAAGACACCTGTCCACACAATCAACCACACTCCAACCTCTCCACCATGACCAAGACCAAAGAGATGTCTAAGGACACCAAGGACAAAAGAAGAGGGTTGCATTGACAATCCAACAAAATGGGCAGCACTTTGAACACATTTTATAAGTGGTCATAAACTTGTAAATAACTCATGAAAGAATAAAGTTGTGTTAAAACCAAAAACAGTACACCATTGTTTTTCTTGTGAAATTCTCAATAAGTTTGATGTGTTACATGACCCTCTTCCCATTTAAAAAAAATAAAGTTGGATCCAAAATAGCCAACTTCAAAATGGCCGCCAAAGTCAGCACCCATCTCGAAAAGTTTTCCCTTTTCCATATACTAATGTGCAAAACGGGAAAATTGATTACCAATATTCATTTTATTTAAGTGAATCCAAAAAAAAGGGCCCCAAATTGATATACAAAAGAAAAAAGATTTAAAAAAAATGTATTACAGTAAAACACGCACACTGCCCTTTACCCATTACAAATACCAATCACCCCAAAAAAAGATAAAAAATAAAAATTTAAAGCTTGTGAAAAGGGTACCCTATAAATCTGTATGTTATTTCCCCATATGGTGAATCCCGTAAATGACAATGGTAACTAGCAGGAGCCCTAAAATTTTTTGCCCCAGGGCCCAAAAACATGTAAATTGTGGTGGCAAAAAAACATCCAACGGGGAACATGGAGGTTCAGCTGGCGGAGCCATAGTATAATGGGTCCCCAGTGGTAGCCAGGCCTGGTCAGCATCTTTAACCGCTTCAGGGCCCCCAGAGCTAAATCAAAGGGGGGCCCCACCCAATACTATTTCCCTATTTTAAAACATATCATGGGCCCCTTTTTGATTAGGGCCCGAAGGGTATCCCCTTTTGGGAAAACCCCTATAAAGAAAATAAAAAAAAACAGACGGGGCCCCCTTCGTAGTAAAGTACAATTTAAAAAGGGTTTTTTAATAAACCAAACAGACTCTAAACTTATTAGGTTGTGCATAGGGGAAACCAACTTCCGTTAAGGGGGGGGGGAACTCCTAGGCCCTCACGTTCCCCCAGGCCCAGCGCTCACGAGCTCCCGTTCGTCCGCGCACAATCCAAGGCACAAAACTTAACTGAACAACCCCCAGAAAACCAGTTTTTCCCAAACTCCCTCCCCCTGTGAATTTTGATTGCTGCCTATCCCAGTCAAACCCCCCTTGTGGAGAAAGGAAAAAAAATAAACCCTGATTCAAAAACCCTAAACTTGTTACAGGGACTCCATAAAACAAAAATGAAAAGGGAGAGTTTACAGGCACACAGGTTGGGAGAACCTTTTAAATTTAAAACCCAAAAAGGGAAAATTTTTAATAAAAAAAGCGTTTGTCAAAGCGACTTTTTAGGTTTTCCTCTCAAAAATTCACATCGGTTTTTAAAATGTTTTACCTAAGGGCGTGTTTTAAAAAGTATCTTAAAATTTAAACCTATTAACTATTTTACCAATAAAAAAATTACAATTTTTTTAAAATATACAAAAAAACATTTAAAAACCTATTCAAACAGATATTTTTTTTTAAAAAGAAGAATTACAAGCAAAAAAATCGATATATAAAAAAAAAAAAAAGTACTTAACTAATTTTTAAAAAAAAAATAATAAATTCCGTTTTTTCTCCCTTTCCCCTCTTCCATTTTTTCTCTTTTTTCCCCCTTAATTCTTTTATAACTTCCATAGCCTCTTGACCATAAAAACTGGTCTGCAATAAAAAAATCCAAATACATCCCTTTTTGTTTAAAAATTTTATCTATTGGGTATGTTGGCGGGATATGATCTATAATGTGAACTTGATTTTTATAGTCTGCTTGATAAAAAAGTAATAAATGTTGGAAAACTATGAAATTGTTTCCTTTTTTTTTATGTTGTATCTTGTGTATTGATTCATTTTTAATTTTTTGTTGTGGGCCACATATTTAGCCACAGGGACATTTAAAAAAGATGAGACAAAACTCATTCCAATTTTGAGGTACTAATTAAAATTTTTTTCTTTTGTTATATTGGAATAAAAAATGTTTACTTTTTATAATTATTTGCACTGTTTTACATATTTTTTTTTACTTTTTTAAAATTCCTATTTTATTGGTTTTTCATTACATTCGATTTTTGTTGTTTTTTTCTTTTTATTTTTAACATTTTTACCCCTTGTCAGAAATTTTTTTATCTATCCCCTTGGCCCAACTATTTCTTTTATGTCATTGCATGCAAAAAGGTTCCCCGGTTGCTGAAAAAATTTTCTTTTAGATTGGATCATTTAGAAGGAATGCCAATGTTTTTTTTAAATCTTCTTATTTTTTTGTGAATTACTGTATTAGTGATAAAATTATACTTATTTTTTTTTATTTTTTTATTTTTAGGGGCTGATTTTTTTAAAAAAGGGGTTTTTATTTTTTATTTGGGTTTTTGTTCAGATTTATTCCATCAATTTTCTTTTCTTTTCTTTCCCAAATAAAAATTTTCCCATCTTCAGTGCAGTTTTTCCGCATCCCCTTAAAAGACCCAATGGAACATTTTTTCTTCCATTTTCGGTTTGTGCGCATCCTGTAGTTTAAATAACCATTTGTGTCCACCAACTTAAAAAAATTTCCCTTTTTAATAAATCTTTTTTATAAATTTTTGTAATTTCTATTTTCCAAGAAATCAATTACTTCTCCTCAATTTTTAAAGTAAAAATTGATATCCCCGGAAATTTTTTTTTTTTTAAATTTCCCTTAACAAACAACTTGCTCTTTTTGTGTACCTTCCATTTAAAAAGATCATACAATCTTACTATGATATATGGATCATAAAATTTCTATCCTCAAAATTTCCCTGAAGAGATTGGCATAGGAGGAGCGGCCCCGGTCCCCAAAGGCCGTTCCCCTCCCCTGCCTATATACAAACTGTCCCAAAACTGTAAAAAAGTTGTTTTAAAATGAGGATAAGACCATTGATAAAAAAATCTCTTTGGTTGTAATAAAAATTGGGGTCTTCATTTAAAAATTTCGTATCATTGTACTCTAGTTTTTTTGATATTACTTAAGAGCATAAAATCTAAAGTAATTAGAAGTTTTTCATCAAACGGATCTCCTGAGATTTTTATTAGCTTTTGAGTCTTGGGAAACTTGGCATTGCTGTAATATTCTTTAAGATACAGATCGATGTAATGGGAGAGTTAACGTGGCATGTTAACCCCCCCATTATGGCCCCCGGGGGGGCTCTTTAAATCTTTGTGTATCTTAGGAAAAAATAAAGAAAGTTTTTTTTTTTTGAACAATAATAAAATTTTTTTTCTTTTTATTAAGAATTTTCCTTCCCTTTTAAGCTTGTTTCACAAGATTTCTGATTTTTCGTCTAATAGTGAAAAAGGGGGGTCCCAAAATCCATTTCTTAAATATTCAGTTCACTTAAAATCGATGATTCTTCCAGATAATAGTTGGTATCCCTAATAACTACCCCCCCCCTTGTCAGAGCCCTACAAAAATAGCCAAAATTTGTTTTAATTATTATGGCTTTTTTTTTCTATTTAGTCAAATTATTTGGGACTTCTACTTTAATCCTTTAACTGTTTTTTAGTGGTTTTTTTTTTATATTACAAAAAATTTATTATGACAAGATCATAAAAGGGGTTTAAAATTTTTGTCCCCTAAAAAAATAAGGATAGAAAATTTGATTTTCCCTTTTAAAGGTTCATTTTGCCTTCTCTATTGTTTTTTATTTTTTTATTTTACCTTTTTCATCAATATTCCCCCCTTTTGGGACTAAATTTAATGCTTTAAATTTAAAATGACGAGTGAGGGTTTTTTAAAATTTTTAAAAATTTTTTTAGGTCCCAAAAAAGTCAAATGGATCTGAAGTTTTAGTGGGCAAAAAGGGTAAAACCCTTTGGATTTAACCCTTTCCCTCCTTTTTTCGTGATTTTGTTTACAAGAGTACTGAAAAGTGTTACCTGACTTTATTCCCTTTCCTCCCTCCCTGTTGTATTATTTTTTGTAACCTCCTTTATGCCTATTCTTAGGGTTCTTTGTCCGTTTAATTGTTTTTGATGTAAATTTTTAGATGGCCGGTTTTTTGTGTCATTTTTAAAGTATTTTCTTTATTTTGCTTATTTTTCTTATTTCTCCAGACCTTTCCTTTATCATTTTCTTTATTTCTCCAATTATTTTCTCTCCCATTTCCATTTATTTCTTGATGTCTAAAGTTTTTTCTGAAATTCTGCTTATAGAGAGTAGTGTTGAGCGATTATTATCGACAAAGTTGAAATCGGCACAGTTTTTATGTTGATCGAAATTTTTAGATCATGCAAATAATTTAGGTTAAAATCTGTGCATCATCTATTAAGATCGCGCCATTTTCGGCGCTTCCTGTCATTTTGGCGGCCAGCAAATCAGCTTACAGAATAGAGCAGAGTGAGATGTGTGTGCGACGTCATGACTGGGATGTGTATGGTTGCGATTGGCTGGAAAAAAATCACATGCCCTCGTTTTACATTGACAGCGTTTCCTGTTCAGCCTCAGGTCTCTCAGCGTCTCAAAAAGCAAAAGGACATGCGCTCTGCTTGTGTCCAAACAGCTCAGCGAAATTTAAAATCTATTTTTTCACAGAGAAAGCTCTACTGTTAGCTGTGATCCTTACATTTTAGTTAGATTAGAGATTGGAAGATTTTATGTAGTTAGGTAGAGAATTTTAAAGGAGCATCTACCGCTGTAAAGTCACTGGGGGGAGCGGAGGGGAGCCGCCGCGGGCGAACACAGACAAGCTCTATAAAGAATGCTGGATAAAGTTCACCAAGACTTAGTGTAGACATTGCACTGCAATAGCTTTATTATTAACAGTTTTCTATTGAATATTTCCTGGATATTGGGCAGCCTGAACTTATATTTAAAAAAACACATCTTTTCTAGTAATGCAGGTTCCTTGTTAGGTGCCAAAACTCCACTTTAATTATCACTATACATTTCAGATAGGGGTTCATTTTCAATTTTGCCCATTCCACCTTTGGTGCTATATCCCCGTTGCCGTTAAATTAGAATCCAAACAATTTTTTAAGGTTTAGCAAGGTTGATAGGTGCCAAAAATACCTTGTATTATTCCCAAACATTAAATACGTTTTTTTTTGCACTTTTTCCCCGTCCAAAATTTGTTCATTGAGCACCTTGCACTTAAATGTGAATAAAAGCAATTTTGTAGTCACCACAGGTGAATTGAAAGGGGCCAAAAAAAACCTTGTAAAATTTTCCGAATTTAAAATTTTTGATACGTGTTTTTTTTCCCTTTGGGGGCACTTTCAGCCTTTTGTTTTATTGAGGCACCCCTTTCACTTAATATGTGAATACAGCAATTTTGTTGTCACCACAGGTGAATTGAAAAAGGGGCCAAAAAAAACCTTGTATTATTGAATACATTTTTAGATTTCGTGTTTTTTCATTTTGGGGGCGGCCACTTTGTTGATAGATTTTCTTTGCAAATTAAATTTTTTAATACAAACAATTTTTTAGTCACCACAGGTGGAAAATTTAAAGGGGGCCAAAAATACCTTGTATTTTCCGAATACATTTCAAAATTTCGTGTTTTTTCATTTTTGGGGCAGGCCAGCCCTTTTTTTGTGAAAATTTCTTTTCCCGTTTATTTGAATCCAGCAAATTTTTTTTTGATTTGAGGGATTTGAGATTTGCTGTGATTTTTCCGTTTTTAATAAAGGGGACTTTCCCAAAATTTCAATTTCCTTCTCAAAATTTTTTTATTTGTAAAATGGGGCGAATGGAGGTGGTAAGTGAGCAAACAGGGGTTTTAGGAGGTTGAGGTTTCGAGAAAAGGGTTTCTCCTTTTTAGTGCTGGGGAAAAACACGCATGCCCGCGGATCGTCAGTTGCAGGACCGTCTTTCCCGTCATCGCCCGTGTCAGGGCCCTGGTTTAATCCAGTAAAGGAAAAAGCGCCCAAACTGTCCCTTTAGTGGTTAATGGCCCCCTGCATCCAGCCAAATTCATGTTTTGAATTTTTTTTGGGGGGATTTTTGCGTGGGAAATGCAGCTTTGGGGCTACAGGTCCCAATTGGTTAAAAAAGTGGGTTTTAAAAGGGGCATTTGTTTTACAATTGTCAAGAGTGGTCAAAGGGGGTGGTGCTGTCAGAAAAAAGGAATAGGTGGACAATGTTAATGGAAAAATATTGCAAAAATGACTTGTTTTTGCAAGATCTTTACATTGCTATTTAATCCCGAAAATTTAGAAAAACCCCTTTAATACAATTAAAAAAGAGAAGCAAAAAACATAGTGGGATTCCATCCTATTTTAAAAAAGTGTTTTTAGAATTTTTAAACCCACAAAAAAAAATTGCATGTACAAAATGCTGGTAAAAAAATTTCCCCAGAATTGTACAAGGGAAAGGTACAGGGAAAACTTGACCCGATGTAGGTTATTGAGGACATGGGGGTATGGGGGCACGGCCCGGGGAAAAAAAATACAGGGACAATTTCCTCCAGCAAAGTTGGGTAAAAAAAAGAAAAAGAAAGCCAAAAAAAAAAGGGCACCCGGGGGAACAAATAGCGGGTTCCCAAAGTATTTTCCAAAATGACGCTCAATTGGTTCGCTCTCATACGGAGGGGCAAGCGCTTTCCCCGGACGGGACAGGGATATGCCCGTGAAACTAAAATGGGGGTTGGAAAAAATCCTATTTGGATTTTTTAATCTGTGGGCAGACGGTTTTTAATGGTCATTCTGCGGTATAGGACAGATATAGTTAATGCCAGTTAACAAAAATGGTTTCAAAGCCCTTTTCCGGGGCACTTTTTAAATTTGGGGGTCAGACGGTTTAATGGTATACTGCGGTCAGGACAGGTATAGTCAATGCCCATTCAACTAAAATGGGGGTTTGAAAGACTCCTTTTCCCGGCATTTTTAATCTGGGGGTAGACAGGTTTAATGGTCATCTGCGGTACGGGGACAATATAGCAATGTCCAGTTAAAACAAAATGGGGTTGAAAGACCCCTTTTTCCCCGGCATTTTTTTAATCTGTGGGTCGACGGTTTTAATGGCAGTTCCCGGTACAGGACAGATAGTCAATGTCCAGTTCAACTAAAATGGTGGTTAAAAGACCCTTTTTCCGGCATTTTTTAAAATTGGGGGGGTCATGCGGGTTTTGGGGTCATGCTGGGGCCCCGGGGAAGGTATATCAATGCCCAGTGAAATAAAAATGGGGGTTTAAAAGACCCCCTTTTTCGGCATTTTTTTAATCTGGCGGTCATGCAGGTTTGGGCTCAGTGGGGCCCAGGCATGTATATCAAGCCCCGTTCAAAAAAATGGGGGTTTAAAAAGGGACTTTTTTTTGGAATTTTAAAATCTGGGGGGTACCGGTTTGGGGTATCGGGTTTAACGGGTTTCAATGTAGCACGTATCCATTTGCTGTTGTGGATGCTAATTCCACTTTCCCGCCCCGTTTGGGGGTAAAAATGAAGGTGTTGTTTCTCTCCCCCAGACTTTAATGGTCATCGTCATAATCTATATCGACTTACTATCTTGTCTTATGGCACTATGAACCCCGACCCATGTCGATGGCCACGTAATGCTCAAAACTAATAGAGAGTAATATTGGAAAAAACTTTTTATCCTATATCCCTCCTAAGGATTGAAGGAGGGCCCCCCCGGGTTTTGATTCCCTTGAAAGCTCGAAATTTAGTTCTTTTATGAATCAGAGTGTCCTTTCTTTTAGCATCTGATTTTTTAAAATCCCCATTTTAAAAAATTGCCAATTGTCGATTCCGCAATAATTTACTTTTTTTGCAAATTTAAAAAATTCTAATTCATATTTTTTTATTTTAATATTCAGCCCTTTTACGAAAAAAAACTTTTATGTGACTTAAAAACTAGGGGTTTTTTGATTTGTTTTACCCCATTTACTGAAAAAGACATAAAGACCCCGAATTTAAATTTTTTTCTTTTGTTATATTCATAAATTGTAATTTTTTATTGGATAAATAGGGTTAATAGTGCAAATTTTAAGATTATGTTTAAGACAACCGCCCTTAAGTATAGCAACAATTAAATACCAGTATGAGAATATTTTGAGAGAAAACCTGATTATAGTCTGCTTATGACGGAACGCGTTGTTTTATATTAAATATAATTCTTTTGTTTTTAATTAACAAGGTTCTCCTAACTCGTACCTGGTTGCTGTAAACTCCCCTTGTCATTTTGTTCATGGATCCGAGTGAACAAGCCTTCAGGTTTCTGAATACAGGTTCATGTTTTTCTTACTCCACCTATGGTGGTTTGACTGGGTGTATGCAGCAATCAAGTATTCCACATAGTGAGAGGATTTTGGAACAAACTGTTAACTGGGGTGTGGTCCAGTTAAGTTGTGCCTGTGGATTGTGCTGCGGATGAATGGAGAGCTCTGGTGAGCGCATCACCTGGTGGACCTAGGAGTTCCCCCCCCCCTGCTAACAGAGAGTTGTGCCCACCTTATTCACAACCTAATAAAGTTAGAGTCTGTTTGGTTCTATTATAACGCTTTTTAAATTGTACTTCACTACGAGAGCGCACGCTCTGTTTTTTGTATTTTCTTTATATTTCCATGTCTCCTGGGGACTACGGGAGGATTTTGAAGAGCGAGCTGCATATCGTTTATCTTATTGGGATTGAAAATGGAAATTATAAACATACACTTCGAACCCGTGAGAGTGTTTAATGGAACAACTTATTCCAGGTGATATATATCCGATTAATGAGCATGATATACTAACTGGGACTGTACCTTTTGATGAAGATCAGACGATACAAATGTTTTCTTTGTTTACTCAGCTGGAAAAAAGTTACAGATTGAATGTCAACATTATATGGATGGAATGTCCCTTAAAATATATATTAGAGAACGACGTATTCCTAAAAGGTTGAAGATTTCTCTTAAGCCCACTTTTCCCTAGGATTCTGACTTCTGTGAAGCATGGGAAGCGATCGTGACTGATTGCTCCTTACAAATTCTGGGACTTTTATGTCGGAAGAGAGAAAATATATGTCTGTCAGTAAATGAGGATATAAACAGAATCAATGAACAACTGAGTACGTTTAAGTCACATGAAAAGTTTTTTTCAGTTAGAATGGGATCTGAATATTAAAATAGAAAAATATGAATTAGAATTATTTAATTGCAAAAAAAGTAAATTATTGCGAGATCGACAATATGGCAATATGGGAAAATCAGGTGCTATATAAGAAAGGACAATACACTTCGTGGAAATCCCTAAAGAAGCATTTATGCTATCTATCATACATGAAAAAACTTTGAGACTCTCGGTTCACATATTTTGATCAAAAGATGTTTAAGCTGCACACGACTTTCAACGTGATCTCAAAATCGGGCAGTCCTACACTATCCTTACCTCTCAATAGAGCCAATTCACTGCCTCTCACTGGGTCAACCGACCTCCATTATACAGAGAGAAAAAAATAAGAAAACACACCAGACTTGCAAGCTGCACTTCTTATGACAGCCTGTGAGAGTGGGCGGGTGCAGAAACCCAAAATGGAAGCACCCCTTCCTTCCCATATAGGTTAAAATCAATGTACACCAAGTATAACGTATGTTTCTGCACACAAAAACATTTCTGAAAAAGCGTAATTACGGACCGAAATACGGCCCATTTTAGGCCGTGTGAACATGGCCTAAGGAATCTAAATCACTCGGTCCTCCCTTCAATCCTTTAGGAAGGAGTTAAGCTATGTTCACACGGCTAAGTTTGGGCCGTATTTTGGTCCGTAATTACGCGCCGAAGTGCGCAAATTACAGGCTGAAAACGGCCCATTCATTACGGTAATTCACAGTTCTCAGGGAACTATGGATTACGTCTCCTCTCCCCGCCCGGCGAAGCCGCCGGGCGGGGAGATAATTGACATGTGAATTACTAGCGGCGTATACGCACCGCTGACAATTCAAGTCTATGGGCCGGCGAAGTGCCGACCCCCTGCTCAGTCCCCCGCTCCCGCCCCCGGTCACATGGCGTAATTGCGGGGCGTAATTACGCCCTGCAAATACACCGTGTGAACATAGCCTTATAGTGATAAGAAAAAAGTTTTTTCCAATATTACTCTCTATAATCAGAATTTCAGAAAAAACTTTAGACAGCAAGAATTAAATGGAAATGGGAGAGAAAATAATTGGAGAAATAAAGAAAATGATAAAGGAAAGGTCTTGAGAAATCAGAAAAATAAGCAAAATAAAGAAAATACGTTTAAAAATGACACCGCCATCCCAAAATTTACATAAAAAACAGATTAAACTGATAGAAGAACCTGATAGAATAAGGCATAAAGGAGGTGTACAGACAAATAAGATAGTACAACAGGGAAAGGGAGAGAAAGGAGGAATAAGTCAGGTAGAAGGGCATTTCAGTACTCTTGTAGAACAGAATGAAAAGAACAGTAAGACACATAAAAAAGGAGGGGAAAAGGGTTATCCCTATACTATAACCCCTCTACCTTTAGAACATTTTTAGAAAAAAAAACCCCCCCCCCCTTTTTTTTTAAAAAATTTAATAAAATTTAAAAAATTTTTTTAAAAAATTTTTAAAAAAAAAAATTTTTTTTAAAAGTTTTAAAAAAAAGGGGGGAAAAATGGTTTCCCAAAAAAAAAAAGGGGGGGGGGGTTTTTTTTTTTAAAAAAAAAAAAACCCAAAAAAAAAAAAAAAAAAATTTTTTTTAAAAAAAAACCCCCAAAAAAACCCCTTTTAAAAAAAAATTTTGGAAAATTTCCCCCCCCCCCGGGGGGCCCCGGGGGGGGAAAATTAAAAAAAAAAAAAAAAAAAATTTTTTTTTTTTTTTTTAAAACCAAGGGGGGGGGGGGGGGGGTTTTCCCCCCCCCCCCTTTCCGGGGGGTTTTGGGGGGTTTTAAAAAAGGAAAAAAATAAAAAAAAAAAAAATTTTTTTTTAAAAAAAGGGAAAAATTTTTTTTTTTTTTTTAAAAAAAAAAAAAAAAAAACCCCCCAAAAAAAAAAAAAAAAGGGGGGAAAAAAAAAATAAAAAAAATTTTTTTAAAAATAAAAAAAAAAAAAAAAAAAAGGGTTTAAAAAAAAAGGGGGGGAAAAAAAAAAAAAAAAAAAAAGGAAAAAAAGGGGGGAAAAAAAAAGGGGGAAAAAAAAATTTAAAAAAAAAAAGGGAAAGGGGGAAAAGGGAAAAAAAGGGGGGGGAATTTTTTTTTGGGAACAGTTAAAAAAAGAAAACCCATAAAAAAAAAAAAAAAAAATTTTTTTTTTCCCCCCCCCCCCCTTTTTTAAAATTTCTTTTTTTCTTTTTTTTTTTTTTGGGGGGGGCCCCAAAAATTTTTTTAAAAGGTTTTCCCCCCCCCGGGGGTTTTTTTTTAAAAAAAAATTTTTTTTTTTTAAAAAAAAAAAAAAAGGGAAAAATTTTTTTAAACCAAAAAAAAAAGGGGATTTTGGGGAAAAAATTTAAAAAAAAAATTTTTTTAAAATTAAAAAAACAAAAAAAAAAAAAAGACCCCAAAAAAATTTTTTAAAAAAAAAAAAAAAAAAAAAAAAAAAAAAAAAAAAAAATTTTAAAAAAAAAAAAAAAAAAAAAATATAAAAGGGGAAAAAAAAAAAAATAAAAAATAAAAGAAGTGAAAAAATAAAAAAAAAAAAATGAAAAAAAAAAAAAAAAAAAAAAAAAAAAAAAAATTAAAATTTAAAAAGTGGGTGTTGAAGAAAACCAAAAAAAAACCCAAAAAAAAAAAAAAAAAAAAAAAAAAAAAAAAAATTTTTTAAAAAAAAAAATTTTTTTAAAATTATAAAAAAAAAATAAAAAAAAAAAAAAAAAAAAGAAAAAATTAAAAAAAAAAATTATGTAAAAAAAAAAAAAAAAAAAAAAAAAAAATTTTTGGAAAAAAAAAAAATTTTAAAAAATTTAAAAAAAATTAAAAAAAAAAATAATTAAAAAAAAATTTTTAAAAAAAAAATTTTTTAAAAAAGGGGAAAAATAAAAAAAAAAAAAAACCCCAAAAAAAAAAAAAAGGGGGAAAAAAATTTTTTTAAAAATAAAAAAAATTAAAAAATTTTTAAGAAAAAAAAAAAAATTTTTTTAAAATTAAAAAATTTAAAAAAAAAAAAACCCCCAAAAAAAAGGAAAAGGGAAACCCCCCCCCCCCAAAACCCCTTTTATAAAAACCGGTGTTTTGTATCTTTGTGGCACCACCATTTTTTTTATGGGATTTGTTCTTTTTTATTTTTTTGTTTTTTACTTATCCCTTTGTAAATTAATAAAAAAAATTTTTTTTATATATATATATATAATATATTATTTTATATTTTTTTATATATATGTATTTTTAGTAGTTTTCTTTTTTATAAATTTGGGGTTGGGGGATAGGCAGGTTTTTTTGTTTATATTTGGAAAAGGGATAGGCAGGTTTAGGCTATAAAAGGGGGAGGTTAAAAGGGTTTTTAAAAAAAACCAAAAAAAAAAAACCCTTTCCTCGATCCCGCTGCTCCCGGGGTCCCGGGCGCGCTTTCCCGCATCCCTCTGGCACAGGGGGGTGATTTCATCAGGCCCCGCCCGCAGCATGTGACCATGCTGCCTTTTGCCCGGGAAAACCGGACAAACCGAGGGTTTTTTGCGGCCGCCCCGGGGGTCCCCAATTTGGGGGCAGGGGGGGCGCTTGCTCTCTGCACCGCAGTGGTATCCCTTCTCCTGCATGCTCTCTGGAGGAGTTGCATGCAGGGGGAAGAGATCGCTGACAGCGCACGGGCCACCACAGTGCCTGGACGCTGTCAGCTACTCAGGATTCAGTTATATGCACTCCCTCAGGAGCCGCATATAACTGAAGCGTCCCTGTCGGCGCATGGGCCATCGCAGCGCCCGAGCGCCGACAGTGACTCGAGTATAAGCCGAGAGGGGATTTTTCAGCACATTTTTTGTGCTGAAAAACTCGGCTTATACTCGAGTATATATGGTAGCTAATAAAAATACTCATGGAGATCCCGTTTGATGACAAATACTCACTAATTACTTTAGATGTTAGTGCTCTATATAGTAATATAAAACATACGTTAGGAGTACAATGTATAGCAAAATTTTTAAATGAAGATCCCAATTTATTACAAGGCCAAAGAGATTTTTTTTATCAATGGTCTTATCCTCATATTAGAGAACAACTTCTTTACAGATGGGACAGTTGTATATAGGCAGAGGAGGGGAACGGCCTTGGGGACCAGGGCCGCTCCCTCCTATGCCAATCTCTTCATGGGAATATTTGAGGATATGTATATTTATGGATCCATATATCATAGTAAGATAGTGTATGATCTTTTTATATTATGGAAGGGTACACAAAAAGAGGCAGAGTTGTTTGTTAAGGAATTGAAAAAAAAATGCCTGGGATACCAATTTTACTTCTAGAATTGAGGAGAAGGTAATTGATTTCTTGGATATAGAAATTACGAAAGATTATGAAAAGAAGATTTATTCGACAAAGACTTTTTTTAAGTCGGTGGACACAAATGGTTATTTAGACTACAGGAGCGTGCACTACCGAAAATGGAAGAATAATGTTCCATTCGGTCAGTTCCGCAGGATGCGGAAAAACTGCACTGAAGATTTTACCTTTCAACAACAAGCTGGTGTTATTGTTAAAAGATTACAGCTGAAAAAATACCCTCAAAAAATTATAGATCAAGCATTTATAAAAGCTAGTAAGCTAACAGAGGAGTAATGTCTATATGGGAAAGAAAAGATAAAGAAATCTGATGGAATAAATGCTGATCAAAATAACCAAATAAAAAATAAAACCCTTTTAAAACAATCAGCCTATAAAAATAATAAAAATAAAGAAAAATATAAGTATAATTTTATCACTAGATTTCATTCACATAAAAAAATTAGATAGAGTTTAAACAAACATTGGCATATCTTTCTAAATGATCCATATCTAAAAGATATTATTTCAGCTAATCCGGGCATCACTTTTCGGCGTGCAATGACGATAAAAGAAATAGTGGGACCAAGTAGGATAGATAAAAAAATTTCTGACAATGGGATAAATAATGTTAAAAATAAAAAAAAACAACAAAAATCGAACGTATGAAAAACCAGATAAAATAGGAAGTCATAAATGTGAAAAAAAGATTATAATAATAATTATAAATAGTAATCATTTCTATTCCAATATAACAAAAGAAAAATTTCTAATTAGATATCCTCAAGATTGGAATGAGTTTTGTCATCTATCTTTTAGAGTGTCCCTGTGGCCTACAATATGTGGGCCGCACAACACAAAAATTGAGAAATAGAATCAATACACATAGATACAATATAAAAAGAGGATACAAATTACATAGTGGATCCAGACATTTTTTTATCTTTTCATCATGCAGACTATGATAAAATTAAGGTTACTATTATAGATCATATCCAGCCAACAGTACCCAATAGGATAGAATTATTAAACAAAAAGGAGATGTATTGGATTTTTATGTTGCAGACGCTCAGTCCTTATGGTCTGAATGAGGCTATGGAAGTTATATAAGATTAAGGGGAAAAGAGAGAAAAAATGGAAGAGAGGGGAAAGGTGGAAAAACTGAATTTTTTTTTTTTTTAAATAGATTAGTTGAAGTACTTTTTCATATTTTATATATAGATTTTTTTCTTGTATATTCTTCTTGTAAGAAAAAATGTCTGTTAGAATAGGTTTTTAATTGTGTCTTTTGTTATATTTGTAAATTGTAATTTTCTATTGGATAATATAGGGCTAATAGGTGTAACTTTTAAGATACGTTTAAGACACCGTCCTTAGGTAGAAACTATTTAAATACCAGTATGTGAAGATTTTGAGAGAAAACCTGATGAAGTCGCTTTTGACGAAACGTGTTGTTTTATATTAAATATATTCCTTTTTTTTAAATTAACAAGTTCTCCTAACTCGTACCTGTGTGCGGCGTAAACTCTCCCTTGTCATTTTGTTCATGGGGTCCGTGTGAACAAGATTCAGGTTTCTGAATACAGGTTCACTATTGGCACCCCTGGCATCCCTTTTACAGTAGCCTGACCCAAAAACTAGCAAAAATGCCCTTATGGACACTCAGAATAAAATTAGCAAGAAGAAATGAGTATTTGAAACAAGATTTTTGTGACTAGGACATTGACTATCGCTGTCTTTTACAGCAGTATGACCCTAAAACCAGCAAAATGCCCTTATGAACACTCCCAATAAAATTTGCACAAAGAAATGCAGACGGTTGACAGAGAGGCCCAGATGACGCTGCAACGCTGACAGTGCAAAAGCAGGGTGCGATTGCCGGAAGTGTGAGCTAAGATCTCGAGCCTTCCTCAGGAGACAGTCAAGCCTGGGTAGCGCTTGAGAAATTTCTGACGAGAGCACTTGCCCCTCCATGTAAAATTCGAAAAAGCCTTACATATCACCATCACATCCTTATGCTTAAGAAACAATGGAATATTTTGCAAAGGATATTGTCACATTATGCCATAAACTCTTTGGGAATGGGCTCAAGAAGCTCAGGTTCCTTTCCATGAATGCAGATGAAGTGAGCTTCACTTGGAAACACTAGCTGATGCTCCAGTTCCACCCAGGTGCCCTTCTCCTTGGCTTCCTTTTTCTTCCTCTCGTTTTCCTTGACGCGCTGGAGCAAACTATCTCTGCTCTTGGAGTGGCAAATGTGCTCCAAATGGATGTTGATTCTTTTGGAAAGGATTTTATCCTTGATCTGCTTGTTCACAATTATACCCACAGCATGCTGTTTAACATTGTAGATCCTGCCAGTCTTGCCATGATAGCATTTATTTGGCATGCCTTTTTGTATGGTGCCCATACCCTTAATGTACACAATGTTGCCTTTCTTGTAGATGCGCATGTATGTGGATAAAGGCAGAACTCCATGTTTATGGAAGGGTCTGGAAAAAATATACCGTGTTCCACGCCTTTTGCCTATTGTGTTTGTCATTTTTGCACCATAAAAATGGCAAGTCCCGCCAAAACAGAAGAACCAGATTCCTTCTTCTCCTCTGAGGGCATCAGTGATTGGGCATCAGAGCAGACAAAATCATCCCCTTAGGCCTCTTGATCTTTTGAAATGCCTTGTGACCCCAACCTCATTGTGTCATCAAAGAGCTCTTTAGAAAATGGATTATCTAGTAGGGTCTGTTTATTGGATGCCATTTGGCTCATCTTTGCTTCAGTTTGGACTGATGATGATGATGATTAAGATATTTGTGACCATGACTGAGAGAAAGAGGAGTTAAAACCATTGGTTACAAGGTGTGTTAACTATTGAAGAACAGATTGGCGCGACTCTTCAGAAATGAGATGCACAGGGAACCGACCAAGAGATGACAGGCCATGTTCAAAAATATAAATATTAAAAAGGTCTAGAAGATTTGTTCACAGTCTTTTTTACTGAAGAACTGTACTCCAAAGACCGCAAATCACAAGAATTGTTTCTATTGAATATCTGTGATATGCGGTCTTATGGGAGAACTCTAAAACCAAATCAACAGTGTTCTTGCTTCAGTCCTTGTAATTTACAACAGCCTAGTAGGACTAGCAATATAATTTTTTCTATGGAATATCTAAGAAATGTGGTCTTATGCGACAACTGACAACCAGGAGTAGAAATAGAATTTTTTCTACGGAATATCTAAGAAATGTGGTCTTATGCGACAACTGACAACCAGGAGTAGAAATAGAATTTTTTCTATGGAATATCTAAGAAATGTGGTCTTATGCGACAACTGACAACCAGGAGTAGAAATAGAATTTTTTCTACGGAATATCTATGAAATGGGGTGTTGTGGAAGAACTCTGACAACCAATAAAAACCCCTCCAAAACTGCTGCAAGGAAATTTTGGGCATGGAATGAAATTGTCTACAAAAAACAGTGTATCACAGCTATTTCTTTTTAGGACAGTTTTCCTAATAGTGTCCTGTACACTGGCTGTCCATATAAAACTGCAACAGGGACCTTGTATTCACGGAATTACATTTTCTGCAATAAACCAGTATATCCTAGTGATTTATTTTGAGAGATTTCCGCAACAGTGTCTTCTGCACAAGCTGCCCTAAAATCCAAACTGCCCCCCCCCCCCTCAGAAACTGCAGCAAGGAACTTTTGGCCAATGCAAATATACAGTAAGCACAGGGGCGTTGCTAGGGTCCCAAAACATCCGGGGCTCAGGCCCTTTGTGTTTTTCTCTGTAGGGCTGCGTTCATACGGCATTTTTCGCGCTTCATTGTGATCTGCGGATGTATTTTAACAGCGAAAAAACTTCTGTTCCTGTCACAAATTTTTTACACATTCCACATAGATCCCGTCCATCTCCTCAGCAGTCACTGTACAATGAAAATCAGCGCTGACAAATTTGCTTTTTCAAAACCTCTCACCTACATATGACAGTGACAGTCACCAAAAAATACACCTGTACATGGAGCAAGTAGTCCAGACGACTCATTGTTAGTAAAAAAAAAAAAAACATACAAAACCAAGACCCAAAACTATTACTACTTAAGGTTCAAATAATTCTGCTAGACCCTGACCAAACGCGACCCCCCCATGTGACATCAGTTGTACATATACCATATACCATATGCCATACAGTGACCATATAGTGGTAGATACTAATTGTAAGTAGGCTCAGCAGAAATATCAGTGATTATACTGCAGTTACATTTAGTGACTCAAAGGAGACGCCGCTGAAGAGTTGTTCTATTTCTCTTCTCCATTTGTCCCAGATGCCATGACGTCTTCTACCGTCCACAACTCTTCACTGAAAAATGTACAAAACAAACATCATTTTATCAGCATTTCTCTGCAAATTCCTATCTGTATACAAACTCCCCATCTATAGTGCCCCAAATGGTAATAATTACCCTCATGTAGGTAAATATTTGCCCCCTGTAGCCAGGTAGTAGCCCACTTTAGCCAAGTCATTAGCCCCTCTAGCCAGGTTACTGCCCTCTGTAGCTAGGTTACTGCCCCCTTTAGGCAGTAATATGCCCCCTGTAGCCAGGTTACTGTCCCCTTTAGCCAGTAATATGCCCCCTTTAGCCAGTAATATGCTCCCCTTAGCCAATAATATGCCCCCCTCAGCCAGGTTATATGCCCCCTTAGCCAGTAATATGCCCCCTTAGCCAGTAATATGTCCCCTTTAGCCAGTAATATGCCCCCCATAGCCATTAATATGCCCCCATAGCCATTAATATGCCCCCCCATAGCCAGTAATTTGCCCCCTGGCCATTAATATGCCCCCCAGCCAGTAATATGCCCCCCAGCCAGTAATATGCCCCTCTTAGCCAATATGTCCCCCAGCCAGTAATATGCTCCCCAGCCAGTAATATGCCCCCCAGCCAGTAATATGCCCCCCAGCCAGTAGTATGCCCCCTAGCCAGTAGTATGCCCCCCAGCCAGTTATATGCCCCCCAGCCAATAGTAGTCCCCGGCGGCGCCGCTATCCGCCTCCGCCGGTCGTTAGATTCCTAAGCCGATACCAGTCGCTAAGCTATCGGCTTAGGACCTTGGCGATGGCAGCGGTGGTGGGACTAACTGTGTGTGCGTCAGCCGGACGCACATACAGTTAGATGCTTTGGCGGAGCAGAGAGATCCGCAGAGTACTCGGCTGATCCGCAGGCACGGGCGGCGTGCGCCTCATCACACTGCCCACGCGGCCTGGTGACGTCACGCCACTGAAGAAAAAGACCGGGAGAAGCGACAGCGGCAGGGAGCGAGGTCAGGTGAGTGGGGTTAGTTTCTTACTTTTAATTGTCTTTATTCATCTTGGGGGCCTATAATCTAATTATAAATATGCAGAGGGAAGCTATTCTCTAGTTATATATGTGCAGGGGGACTATTCTCTAGTTATATATGTGCACGGGGGCTATTATCAACTTATATATGTGCATGGGGGGCTATTATCTACTTCTATATGTGCAGGGGATTATTATTATAGTGCACGGGGGCTATTATCTACTTCTATATGTGCAGGAGGGCTATTATCTACTTCTATATGTGCAGGGGGCTAGTATATACTTCAATATGTGCAGGGGGGCTATTATCTACTTCTATATGTGCAGGGGAGCTATTATCTAGTTCTATATGTGCAGGGGGAGATAATATCTACTTCTATATGTGCATGGGGACTATTATCTACTTATATAGATTTGGGTTTGGGTTCTTAGAGCACTGGGCTGATTTTTCATTGGGGTACAATCTGTTTTCTACAGATAAATTGCACCTGAATGGAAGGGGGTCTGCTGTGCTGGGGGAAAGAATTCTAGAAGGGGTGCAGGAATATTTAAACTAGGGATGAAGAGGGAGGACAATATAGAAAATGAAGGAGTAGATAGGTTAGAGAGTGGGCAGACTATATCGGCGGGTGGAGAAGCGGAATGGGGGAGGTGGAGTAGACCAGTGGATAATGAGATCCATGTGTTGCAAACCAGCATTGAAGATATAGGTACCCACAATATTTCATGTAATCTCATGCCATCTACTAATTGTGTAATAAATAATCACATGCAGTCCACTAAAGGTATAATGTATAATCCCATGCCATCTACCAAAGAGAGATGTTTAATCGAATGCCGTCATCTGAACAGGTAACGTTTAATCCCATGCTGGCTACTGAACAGGTAATGTATGATCCCATGCCGTCTAATGAACATGTTAGATACAATCCTAAACCATTGACGGAAAGTGTAAAACTGGAAGGGAACTTAAAATGTCTATTCACAAATGCTAGAAGTCTTGCAACCAAAATGGGGGAACTTGAGGCGCTCGAGGAGCTGATTGATGTGGTAGGTATTGCTGAAACATGGCTGGACACCACGCATGATTGGGAAGTCAACCTTCAAGGTTTTAATCTATTTAGGAAAGACAGAGCGAACAGGAGGGGAGGAGGAGTGTGTCTGTATGTAAGTAGTGATATGAAGGCAAATGTGAAAGAGGTAATATAGGGTGGAGTAGCTAATGATGTGGTAACATTGAGGGTGGAA
Source organism: Phyllomedusa bahiana (assembly GCA_025379985.1). Lineage (NCBI taxonomy): Eukaryota > Metazoa > Chordata > Amphibia > Anura > Hylidae > Phyllomedusa > Phyllomedusa bahiana. The sequence goes on from JAODAL010007319.1 coordinate 53,460, forward strand.
ATACAAGGGGGGAATAATGCAGAAAATATTATTTTTGGTGTAATCTATAGACCCCCGAACATCAATGAGGAGATAGAAGAACAGATGCATAATCAAATGGTGCGGGCAGCTCATGCAGGTACAGTGATAATAATGGGTGACTTTAATTTCCCAGGCACTGACTGGGGTCACAGTTCTGCAACTGAAAAGGGAAGGAAGTTCCTCAATCTGTTAAACTTGGTAACGTGACCATAATTAATTCATTTTAGGAAACGGAAAAAAAGAAAACAGGGCGAGGAAGCAAAACTTAGTTAGTTTTAAAAGGGCCAAATTTTCCTTATTGAGGGATGCAATACAGGATCTAGACTGGGAGCAGCTATTAGCAAATAGTGATATAGAAGCCAAGTGGGGGAGCTTTAAATATCCTTTGGAGAAATTTATTGCAAAATATATTCCTATGGGTAACAAGTATAGGCGACTAAAACTAAAACCAACATGGCTTCTACCTTCTGTTAAGAGGGCAATAAACAATAAAAAAAGGGCTTTTAAAAAATATAAGTCAGAGGGGTCGGCATCAGCCTTTGAAAATTATAGAGAGCTTAATAAAATCTGTAAAAAACTGATAAAAGCAGCTAAAATTCAAAATGAAAAGGCAGGTGGCCAGGGACAGCCAGACTAACCCCAATAAATTCTTTAAGCATATAAATGCCAAAAAGCCGAAGTCAGAGCAAGTAGGACCCTTAAAAACCTGTGATGGGGCGCTGGTCACTGGTGACCAAGAGAAGGCAGAGGTACTAAATAGGTTCTTCAGCTCAGTATATACTATCAATGAAATAGTAGTTGATGGGGGTGGGCCAAGTAAATATGTAGGTGGTGCCAGTACTGCTATAATTAATTGGCTCAGTGTAGAAAAAGTCAAAGCCAAGTTAAATAAACTGAATGTGAACAAGCTCCAGGCCCTGATGGCATTCACCAGTTCTTAAAGAGCTCAGCTCGGTTATCTCTGTGCCCCTGTACATGATATTTATAGATTCCCGGGTGACTGGTCTAGTACCAGGAGACTGGCGCAAGGCAACTGTAGTTCCCATCTTTAAAAAAGGTTCGAAGTCTTGCCCAGGTAATTATAGACTAGTAAGTTTAACATCTGTTGTGGGAAAAATGTTTGAGGGGCTCATAAGGGACTATATACAGGAGTATGTTGACAAACACAATATTATTAGTGATTGCCAGCATGGATTTACTAAGGACAGAAGCTGTCAGACCAATCTGATCTGTTTTTATGAGGAGGTGAGTAGAAGTCTGGATAGCGGGACAGCTGTGGATATTGTGTTTTTAGACTTTGCAAAGGCATTTGACACTGTACCGCATAAGCGCTTGTTGGGTAAATTAGAATCCATTGGGTTAGAGATAACAGTGTGTAATTGGATTAAAAACTGGCTGCTGGATCGTACTCAGAGAGTGGTGGTAAATGAATCCTACTCTGAGTGGTCCCCGGTTGTGAGTGGTGTGCCGCAGGGCTCAGTATTAGGTCCTCTCTTATTTAATGTATTTATTAACGATATAGTGGAAGGGATCGATAGCCCGGTTTCGATTTTTGCAGATGACACCAAGCTATGCAGGGTAGTGCAAAAATCTATGGAAGATGCTCATAAATTGCAAGCAGACCTGGACACACTGAGTGCTTGGGCATCCACTTGGCAAATGGGGTTCAATGTGGATAAATGTAAGGTTCTGCATCTGGGGAGAAATAATCTACAGGCATCATATGTCCTAGGGGGAGAAAAACTTTGAGAATCGCTTGTTGAGAAAGATCTGGGCGTTCTTGTAAATCATAGACTACAGAACAGCATGCAATGTCAATCAGCTGCCTCTAGGGCAAATAAGATATTGGCGTGTATTAAAAGAGGCATGGACTCGCAGGGACAAGGATGTAATTCTACCGCTGTACAAAGCATTGGTGTGTCCTCACTTAGAATATGCTGTTCAGTTCTGGGCCCCAATTTATAGAAGAGATGTAATGGAGCTAGAGAGAGTACAAAGACGAGCAACCAAACTTATAAGGGGAATGGAGCATCTTAGTTATGAGGAGAAGTTAGTAGAATTGAACTTATTTAGTCTTGAGAAAAGACGGCTTCGGGGGGGACATGATTAATTTAAATAAATATATAACTGATCCCTACAAAAAGTATGGGGAAAAATTATTTCAAGTGAAGCCCCCTCAAAAGACAAGAGGACATTCCCTTCGACTAGAGAAAAAAGGATTCAATCTCCAGAGGAGAAGAGCGTTCTTCACTGTAAGGACTGTGAATCTGTGGAATAGCCTGCCTGAGGAGCTGGTCACAGCAGGAACTGTAGAGAGTTTAAAGAAAGGCTTAGATACCTACCTGGAACTAAAGAATATTAATGCTTATGTAGCCATGTTAAATTCTGGATCTGGCTGGTGGAGGCTCTGGGGTTAGAGATAGGGTCTCCACTGGAGCATATTGGTTCATGCCTTGTGGGTTTCAGGGCTTTCACCAGTGGTGAGGCTAGGCATAATGTCCTTGTCTCTCTCCCATCACCAACATCTTCCCCACCCTTGGTTGAACTTGATGGATACGAGTCTTCTTTCAATCGTACTAACTATGTAATATATATACGTGCAGGGGGGCTATTATCTACTTCTATATGTGCAGGGGGGCAATTATCTACTTCTATATGTGCAGGGGACTATTATCTACTTCTATATGTGCAAGGGAGAGCTATTATCTACTTATATCCGTACAGGGGGAGCTATAATTTACCTATATACATGCTGTGAGGCCTATGAGCTACCTAAAAATTATGTGCTGGGGACATATATCCTACCCATATGTGTGCTGGGGGACCTATAACCTGCCTATATACCTTCTAGGGGACCTATAAAATACCTATATAACCGCTGGGGGGCCCGTAACCTGCCCATATACCTGCTGAGGATCCATAACCTGCCTGTATACCTGATGGGGGACATGTAAACTACACCCCTACCTACTGGGAGACATATAAAGTATATATCCACCTACTGGGGGATGTATAACTTACTGGGGGACCCTACTACCTTCACTAGGGGACACATCATTTACTGCGTTGTGAAGTCGCTAAAAGTCGTTAAGCCAGTATGTTAAGGCCTCAAGTAAGTAAATTTGATAAGAGTTAGCAATCGACTCCGGGGACTCCAGTCGGTTGTTAAGCCGGTTGTTAAGGCCTCAAGTCGATTGATAAGACCTTAGCAATCGACTCCGGGGACTAGCCAGTAGTATGCCCCCCAGCCAGTAGTATGCCCCCCCAGCCAGTAGTATGCCCCCCTTAGCCAATATGCCCCCCAGCCAGTAGTATGCCCCCCCTTAGCCAATATGCCCCCCAGCCAGTAGTATGCCCCCCTTAGCCAATATACCCCCCAGCCAGTAGTATGCCCCCCTTAGCTAATAAAAATAATTAAAAAAAACCTACTTACCTCAGCACGGTCCGCGCGTCCAGGTCCTGCTGCTTGAAAGTGGTGTAAGCAGCGTGATGTCATCACGCCACTTACGCCGTCTCGCGGGGCCCGGGACCTCCTCGGCTGGCAGAGCTGCCTGCTTAGGAGACCCAGCGGCGCAGGGGGGTGATGAAAGCGACGCGTCACGCCCCTTGCGACGCCGACGTGTATGTACAGCGCTTACCAAGGGGAGAAGACAGGATGGGAACGATCCGTCCAATCTCCTCCCCGAGTCTGACTGCGCGGCCGCTGTGACACGGCCGCGCAGTCAGAGATGGCGGGCGGCGCCCGCACCAAAGAGCGCTCCAGGCCCACAGCAGCGGCCTGGAGCCGCCAAGACTCGGGGCACAGGCAGATTCATTCGGGGCTTGTGCCCCGAGTGAATCTGCCTAGCGACGCCCCTGAGTATGCAGCTATACCAAAATCTCTGACTATTACTGTCTAGGATTCCCAAATCTTGCTCTACCCCTAACCTAACTAATCTATCTAGCAGCTTTTCCTTTGTAAAATCGCTGTAAATGGTGTGTCTGCCTGCTTTGAAAAAAGCACAGCAGAAAGAGAGCAATAGTCTGTAATCTAATGGCATCCAGCAGGAAGTACAGTGACATAGATAAAACAGGGTCGTGTGATTTTAGCAGCCAATGAGATCCCTACACCCACCACTGGTGACGTACTTGACCCCACTCTGTGCTCTGCGCTGATTGGCTGGCTGCTATAAGTACAGGAAACAGCTAAAATGGTGCGATCTGAATGCTCGATCACGATTATTAATACGATTTTAAGGGAAAAGATCAGATCGAATCGAAATCGGCTCAATTTCATCTTTTCTCGATTAAATCGCTCATCTCTAATTATGGATTCCCATTTATTTTCCCCAACATTATGTGGATACTCTCTAATTTCCTCTGATTCGGTAGTTGTCTCCATTTCTGGATTTTGATTGAGCTCCAGAATTTCTTCTGGACTCTCATCAATTATCGATAATCCCTCAGAGTTATCGGAAATACTTTCCAGTCCTTGATATCAGTTACGAATAGATATATCTATTTCTCGAATATCCTCTATGTTTATATATGATATGCAATTATTAGCGATCATGTTACTATTAGCTTTATTTTCCTCCATGATATTTTTCCTTTGTTTATTATTAATCATTATTATAGTGGATAAGGGAATCCTATTCAACAAAGAGTCAGCTGTAGTGTCGATCCTCCTTTCAGGTAATTTAGATCTAATGGTTGAATTTGTATTTGTATTAAATGAGCTCCCTAAACACTCATCTATGACTTCAAAGCCTGAAAAATTTTACCAAATTTTTTTCATCTATTTATTTTTAAAAGGGGGTTTTGCCAAAAAAGTGATTTCCCTCCCTCTAAAGTTAAAAAATGGCGTTGCGTTTCTGTTTTAAAAAAATAAGTACCTCCTTGAATGTCATCATTCCCCTCCTAGGGCACTTCCCTGATATTAGTCTCGTATTCACAAAAATTTTTTGGGGAATCCACAGAGCAAAACTGGCACAACTAATGTGTTTTATTTCTCCCTCTTCTTGCTCAGGGAAAAGAAAAGCTCAGCAGGCAGCGTTTTTTTTTGGGCTGCGGGAAGGGGAGGGAGGGGCTAAGCGTGTTGCAGGAGCATTGATGTTTACTAAGAAATAACATACAACCAGTGGTTCTCTATTAAAAATAAAATCTTTCTCCCCACCCCTTCTAAGCCATTCATGTTCCCGCTTAGATAAGAAGTGCAAACATGCAAGCCGCCAGAACTCCTGGTTTATCAAATGTAAACTGTCAGGAAACCAAGGGGGATGTAAGAAGGCTGTTTTCTCACATAATTCACTTTTTTTAATGACATTATTTAGAAAAGTGATTAAAACCCATTTTTAGGGTCTCACGCAACATTAATCGTGGCAAAACCCCTTTAAAATTTAAATCGTTGGGAAATTTTTTTGACTTCATATATCTCGCCCTTTTATTTAATGCTAAGAATATTATTACAAGAGTGCATTTCTCTCTGGCCTTTAAAATTTTTTGAGTTTTTCAAAAATTCAAAAATTCTTTGTTTATTTTAATAAGATTATTTCGCCCTTTTCAATAATAAACTGTACGTTTGAATGGAAAAATTGTGAAACTCCTGTTCTTTTTGGGGTTTGCGCTCCAAAAATCCCAGCCATGGATTTTATACCACTAAGACCTTTGGATAGTTTGTTACTGAGGGATCTTTCCCAAAAACCACTTCCCCTAAACCCCCATTCCCCTGTAAGTAATTTCTCTAATCTCTGTAGTAATTTTCCTATATTTAGATTTTGTTACAATTGATTATCTCTACCTAGTTTAAAAAATTGTTGAATATTCTGTATCCTTCCTTTTCGGTCCAGCCTTAATTCGTTAGTAGACATGTTTAAAAAAAGAAAAACAATACAAATTAGCTTTATCCAAAAACAGGAAAAAGAAAAGGAAAAACGCCACCAAATAGCTTTATCTAAAGCCACAGACTTTATACACAAGGTTCAGTACACGGGCAGCTATCAATTGCTGGATGGAAATACGTTTAGTAGAAAGGCTGGAAATACGTTTAGCAGAAAGGAAAAACAACAACACCAAATAGCTTTATCTAAAACCACAGACTTTATACACAAGGTTCAGAGTAGGGGCAGCAATCAATTGCAGGATGTAAATACGTTTATCAGAAAGACTGTAAATACGTTTATCAGAAAATATGTAAATACGTTTATTAGAAAGGAAAAACAGCAACAACAAATAGCTTTATCTAAAGCCACAAAATTCATATACAACATCCAATACACAGGCAGCTACGAGTCTCAATCGCAGGATGTACAGATGTTTTGATTTGATTGTTTTGACAAAAATTAATTGCTAACTTAAAGTACAATGTGTCACAAGAAAACAATCTCAAATTCACATGAATATTTAAAACCATTAAAGTTATTCCCCGATAAAGTAACACATGTCAGATTTGGAAAAAAAGGTCTTGGTCCCTAAGTCCATAACAGGCTTAGACTTTAAAGAATACCTATCACCTCCACAAAAACACATAAAATATAGTAGTAGATGAAATTATAAGACTTTTTTTTCAATACATGTCATTAGCAAATCAGAGGGCTCACCTCAGTATTACGGGGGGGGGAGATTTTACTTTCACTTTCTTAGCAGAGCTCATTACAGTATGTAGCATGATTAATTCTGTTTGGAGATACCATCTGTGCAGGGGGGAGCTGAGGATATAGTAAGGGGTAATCTGAGTCACTCACTACATACACTGCAGGTACAGCACGATAAGAAAATAGTGTGATATGGTTTAACTGTTGCTTCCAGCCTCCTTCTCCATTGCACAGAGGAATCCATATTACAGAGCTGCTAGTGTAATAATATCAAGCACAGAGATTGCAGCCTAGAGTTAATCAGTATGTATATGATGCAGAATTCCTGGCTCCCCCTTTCACAGTGGATGCTCCAAGCTCAGAAGCAGTTACTTTGACACAGCTGTCAACAAAGTGATCCATCAAGTTGACAGGTGCCGACTTGGTCCAATGTAAGAGCTGTCACAAAGGGCCTGCACTTTTTTTAAATACTGAATTATAGGTGAAATGCTTTGATTTTTCTAATGAAACATATTTGAGAAAGTGTTTTTATTTAGGCCTCCTGTTACTTCATGAGGTTTCCCTGGAGGAGATAGGTCCTCTTTAATGTAGCGGGGATTCTTTCTGTTGAGAGATACCAACTGTGTAGGGGGATCTGAGGATATAGTTGCTTGTCCATGGTAATCTGAGTCTCTCACTACATACACGCAGCAGGCACAGCACACTGAGAATATAGTGTGACATGTTTTACAGGCATCTATATTACATTGCGGCTAGTATCATATCAAGCACAGAAACAGCAGCCCAGAGTTTAACAGAGTGTACATAATGTAGACTTCCTTGCTCCCCCTTTCACAGTGGACACTCCAAGCTCAGAAGCAGTTACTTTGATACAACTGCCAAAATAGTGACCATCAAGCTGTCAGGTACCGTCTTGGTACGACTTCATGGCCAGTATTTTTGTTTAAAACTGAATTACATGTGATATTCTTTGATTTTCCTAATGAAGCACATTTGAGAAAGTGTTTGTTTTATAGTCTCCTGTTACTTCATGAGGTTTCCATGGAGGCAATAGTTCCTCTTTAAAGGGTTAAAAGTCCCTCTTTTTTACTTGGTAAATCCTGGTGTACTCACTTTTGTGAAATACTGTACATATTATGCGTTGCTCTTCCTTTGTGATCCATATCTATTTAGTCAATCTCTTTATGTATTTCAGTAATAGCTGCTTGTAAATGTTGGACTGTCAACAGCATTAAATCAAGAGAGTGGCAATCACTTATTGCATACCATTGCTCTTGATACAAAATATCATCTTTCAAGAATGTGGGAGATATGGAACTACATAGTCCTCGCAAATCCCTAAGTAGCTTTAAATATTTGGTTAGGGTAGAGCATATAATGAAAGGCAGGGTCTTCTGAAATGTCACAGCAGGTGTGCTGAGAAGTTTGATGGATTGTCAACACTCCAAACTAAAAAACCCCTTTAAAAATGGGGCAATCCCGATTCCAAAAAAAATTTCCTACCCTCTTTGGGATACGATTAGAGGGTTTTAAAAAAATTTGTTATACCAAAAAAGTACAAAGGGGGCAATATAAAGATATTAAAAAGCATATAAAGAAATGGTACAATGAAAGTGAAAAATACACAAAACAAAAATCTAACTACGCACTTGTGTTCCCTAAAAGCAATTTAAATTGGGATTGAATTGGGTTTTATTTTAAAACCCCAACACTTCTGGCCCTTTTCTTGCATCAACCCCATGGAAACAGCCTGAAAACTACCCTGCTAATCCCGGGGATACACAGTGCCATTAAAGGCAAATTTTACATGATCAGGAAGGCTGGGATAGTAGTAAACCTTCCCTTTCCTTCTCACTGGATAGCTCAGCTCTTGCTGACAGCTGGGCTCTCCCATTTATAACTGGGTCGAAACCCCATGCATCTTTTTAAATTTTCACTAAAGTATTTTGGGGAAATTACTTACACACTTCCCCCCCAAAATTTTTTTAAGGGTATTTTCAAGAAAAAAAAAAAAGAAGTTCTACACTTTACCCTTTTGGGATTATTTGGTGTTTGCACGGAAAAGGGAAACTCCAAGGCCCTGGTTCCAAAGATTTGATGAAACAGTTGAAAAATCCAGCAATTTTTTTTTTTGTAAATGATTAGATAAAAACTTGCAGTTTTTTTTGTACAAAAAAGATAAAAAGCCTGTTAGGCAAACGACATTTTTTGGTGAACAACAGGCTATTTTAGTCTCATGGGTTAAAGGAGGCAGTGCAATAAAATATATCTGTTTCTATGAAATTAATTTGGTTTCGCCTAAAAAACTGGGAAAATTTCCCAATTGCTAGCCAAAACCCTTTTTAAAAAAATGGAAAATATTCAGTGCATATCTATTTTGCACAAAAAATCACATTGTTATCTTTGGGCAGGTCTAGGCACTTGTTTAAAATGGACCAGGCTTACAGGAGGAACAGGGCCTCCCACAGCCCAAAAGATTTGTGTACACCAGCAGAATTATTTTTTAAGACAAGCATATGAAACATCAGTCTAAAAATTTTTTCCCCTGTATGTTTTTGCATATGGTGTACATGATCTATTACTTTCCCTACTCTGAGAATGAATCAGAAGAGGGTTCTATAACTACCATACCATAATAATATCTTTAGAAGATATTCTTTTTAAGGCTCAAAGATGACTTATCACCTCCAGGGAAACCTCATAAAGTAACAGGAGACTAAAATATAAACACTTCATTAAACATGCTTCATTAGGAAAATCAAAGCATTTTACATGTAATTCGTTTTTTTAAAAAGCGCTGGACTGGAGTTGGTCCAAGTCAGCACCTGACAATTTGATGGATCACTAATTTGAGTGAAAGTAACTGCTTCTGAGCTGGAGGAGTCCACTGTGAAAGTGGGGACAAGTGAGTCTATTATCGAATAGTGCACATTGGTAAACTATGGGCTGCTATTTCTGTGCTGGATATAACACTAGCAGCAGTGTAATTTTAGAAGTCTGTAAACCCTGTCACAGTATGTCCTCAGTGTATTGGGGCTGCTGCAGTGTATGGAGTGAGACACTCAGATTACCCTGTATTAGCAACTCTATCCTCATCTCCCCCTACACATTTGGTACTCCCAACAGAAAGCATCCCTGCCACAAAATGAGCTCTGCTAAGAAAGTGAAACTAAAATCTGTCCCCCTGTAAAACTGAGGTAACTTCTCTGATTTGCTAATAACATGTATAGGAAAAAAGTCTTAGAATTTCAGCTACTATTATATTTTGTGTGTCTGTATGGAGGTGATTGGTACTCTTTAAAGGGGTTGTCTCACTACAAGGATTGTGTCTTAAGTTAAAGATTTTGCAAAAACAAGTCACTTTGCAAAACAGTCCATCTAACATGTCCCTACCTATTCTGGAGAATAACCTCCTCTTTTATGGCTGCATATCTCCTCAGGTCCGCAATAGCCTGCAGACCTGTTTTATCTCTCCGATAGGCTGTGCAGCACTGGTTGCTATAGCTACAGAACCTGCTTCTACTGCAGCCTAGTGAAGCCAGTAAACACGCCACTTAATTCAAAACTGAAACCAAAGAAAACAGGACTGAGGTGCATGAAAACAATGTAGTGAGACAACCTCTTTAAAAGCCTGATTGTACCAGTGATAATATTGTCATATTTTATGCACTTTAGGCAGTTGACAACCAACACTTGTCTGAAACTGCTCTGATTTGGGTGACAGATGAAGATGGATATGAGCACACCATACAAAAGACACTGGAGGGCATGTATGAAAACTGTCTACGTCTAAGACTTTCTTTGTTGCCATAGCAACCAGTCAGAGCTACCTTTTTAATTTTTTCAGAGCACTATATGAAATGAAAGGGGGGCTCTGATTGGTTTTCATACATGTTGCCTGCTATATTTACTTTTTAGACAATATTTCCTATGGTGTGAGCATAAAGATTGCTACAAGTTGTAAAATATGGTAATAATGATAATGTCAAATAAAATTATGAAGTCACATGATAATTTCATCTCTCGCAGGATGGTCACAATAATCACATGACCATTGGTTGCAGATCAATGAAGACCCAAGATCAAGAATAAGCTAGAACCACTTCTCTATCAGATTTAGTTGGTTTGAGACAGTTATACTGATCTAGTGGTTAAACTTGTAACCAAATCACAGAATTGGTTGTTGGCTTAATCCTGGTGTTTTCCTCTATACTACTGTTAAGGAGGATTTTCTACTTCAGGTAATGATGGCATATCGCTAGGATGTATCATCAATGTCAGATAGATATGGATCTCACCTGAGACCTGCACCTATCTCTAGAACGAACCCCAAAAGGCAGTATCTTGAATCCGCCGAAAATCCGATGGTACACTGTGCTGCATAGACATCAATGAAAAACCCGGTCGGAATATGCAACATGTTGCATATTCCGTGGGGTTCCAGAGAATTGCTGTTGCATTCCCATGCATTCAATTGTACAGCCAGATGGCAAATCCAAAAAACGATTGTGGTTTTTGCACAAATCTGCGCCAAAAACCACGGTCCAACAATGTCAAAATGACGTCAGATTTTGGATGGCATTTTGGCATACACTATATGCACTTAGCCTTAGACTGAAGCTGCAACCCATAGGAATACACAGGAGTTAGAAAACAGAAGTTCTATAATCTTGATCTAAATCACTAGCTGCCTTCATATAGGATTTATAACAGAGCAAGTGCTCCCCCATTCAGCTTGTCTCTGAAGAGCTAGATGAATTATAGAAATTGTTGGATGAGGTATGAAAACCATACTAGACAGAAAAAAAGCAATCAAGATGGCAGCTGACCTAAATGACACATCAATTAAACAGGTATATACAAGGCAAATATAAGAGCCTCTACTTTATTGCTTAATAATGCCCTATGCTGCCCTGTACAGGTTTAAAATAAAATACAAATCTGTATTAAGCTTTTTTAATTATACCGATTTGAGTCTAGTTCTAATTTAAATAACCTACAATTTATATTTATTGCACCTCAGTCATTCTGTTTGTTAAGGCCACCATTTTGCAAGCAGTTCTAATTTTAACCCACAATTAATATCAGTCATTTTGTATGTTAATTGCTCTGCTTTGTACATATTTGTAACACACAGTTCAGTTTTAAAAGCCTTGGCAAATATCATGGAACTGTCTTGCTTAGAGAATATTTTTACCATATATTAAATCACTAATGTGACAATAAACAGTGTTTAATAACTGAGTATACTGACTCAAGTAAATTAAAGTAAACTTATTTTAATTGCGCATGTTTTTGCAAATTAAAAAGAAAAATTTTACAGAGAAACAGACAAAAGTAGCATACAAATATAAATTACAACAACAAAATCCTAATAACTTTTATTGTCCCCCCAAATTTTTATGCCCACCTTCTTCCCTCACTTAAAAACACTTTTATACTTTAAACCACACGCCTCTTTTTTTCTTTTTAGTTCATTTTTTGCCTTCATTATTTTTTGGGACTATTTTTCATTTGGTTTTTTCTATTTGTGAATCTCATTTTATTAATATTAACCCTTTAACACAAACAAAAAAAAATATTACTCTTCATTTTTTTCCTACTTGCCTTCCAAAATCCATAACATTTTTTTTTTTCCCCCCAAAATAGAATATGGGGTCTTTTTTTTTTGCGGACAAGATGTGCTTTCGTGATTTTATTCATTTACTAAGAATATACGGGGAATGGAAAAAAAATTCAAAGGGGGGCAAAATGTGAAAAAAATTACTGCGCCAGTTTTTTTTTTGCGCGTTCAATTTTCAAAAATTATTGTTTTCTGCATTCAAAGTTATCCCATCCGGAATACCAAACATGGGGGTTTCCATTTGTTTTTGGTGGGGAAAAAAATTAAAACATTTTTTATATTTGAAATTTGCGGCACGGGCCATTTGTGCGCCAATACCTCGGACTCATGAAGCTTTTTTGGGGGGCTGAAGTTTCTTTTATTGCTAGCAGTTTGGAATGCATGCGAATTTTTTTACCTTTTAGCCAAAATTTTTAGGGCTGAAAGAAAAAAAAAAGCCAATTTTTGGGGTTTGGATTTTTTTACATCTAGGTGTTCAGCACGGGATAAATTATTTAAAATTTTTTAGATTACTTTTTTAGACGCAATTTCCAATTTAAAAAAATTTTTTTTTTTTTTTTTTTTTTTTATTTTGTAAAAAGGGGAAAGGGGTAATTTGAACTTTTAAAAATTTTTTTTTTTACTTTTCCATTGAGTCCCCCCTAGGGCCTTCACCACTATGGGGCGCGATACGTTAATACAGCCTAATGTATTGCATAGACAATGCATTAGGCTTTACCAAGATGGCAGTTTCCCCACTTCTTGCTTGGGGCCGGAAGTGGGGCAAACGAGAACATGGCAGCGATGGGAGCCTCCACAAGGCTCCCAGCTGCCATGTTAGCCCAGCGGGACTCAGCGATCTTATCGCTGATGTCCCGATCGGACTGAAGAACCGTTTTTCATTCATTTAGACGCCATGGCAAAGATGGGTTAAACAGCGCGAGCGGGCGGCATCGCCCCTCCTCCTCCCCGCGCTGTAAGCACCGGGTGTTAGCTGCAATTAGCCGCAAACACCCGGCGGCTGTATAACAGGGTCGCGCTGCGATCCTGTTACACATCTCCTTAACACCACCATGACGTACCCACATGTCAGGGTGTGTTAAGGGGTTAAACAAACACTTTTAACCAAGAGATCAAAGCATAGAGCATATAGCAGCTGGCCGTGATAGTTGGGTTTTCTCTTTAGGGTATGTTCACACAGTATGTTAAGTCCGTGTGAACATACGTTTTTAGATACGTGTTTGGGTCCATCTGTCGGACCCTAAACGGACACAGACATATCTAATAATGTGCATCTTTCAGATTCATCTTTCCGATCCGTTCCAAGAATTGACATGTCAATTCTTAGTCTGAAATACACAGCAGGAGCCCTATTTAAAACTATAGGGTGCAATCCTGCTGCATCCAACACGCATCCAAACACACAGCTTGATCCGATCGACGCTGCATTTTTGGATGCGATTTTCATATCCAAAACGGATACAAAATCAGATCCAAAAACAATGTGTGAACAACCCCTTACTCTTGTAATAGTCAATTCACAGATAAATAATTTGGCTAGTCACTATGTAGATATATTAATCTTTTTATATTTAATTTATATGAAGGTGCATTTCATTACTGTTGTTTCACAAATAACAAAGTAGCTGTCACAGAGATGGTGAATATTATAGACCTTGCGCTCCTCCACCTTTCATTTGAGGATTCACCACAGAAGCTCAATAGGGTTAAGCTCTGGAGGCATGCTTGGCCAGTCCAGCACCTTTACCCTCATTTTCTTTAGCAAGGCAGTGGGCATCTCAGAGGTGTGTTTGGGGCTGTTATCCTGTCAGCATACTGCCCTGCGGCCCACTTATTGAAAAAAAGGGAATAATGCTCTGCTTTGATATGTCACAGTACATGTTGACATTCCATGTTCCCTCAAAGAACTGTAGCTCCCCACAGCCGGCAGCACTCATGCAGTCACAAACCATGACACTCCAACAACCATGCTTGACTGTAGACAAGACACATTTGTCTTTATACTCCTCACTTGGTTGCTTCCACATACACTTGACACCATGTGAACCAAATACATTTATCTTGCTCTTATCAGACCATAGGATATGGTTCCAGAAATCCATGCTCTCAATCTTCTTGTCTTCAGCAAACTATTTGCGGGCTTTCTGGTGCATCATTTTTATAAGAGTCCTCCTTCTGGGATGACAACCATGCAGACTAATTTGATACAGTATGCAGTATATGGTATGAGCACAGACAGGCTGACCTTCTGCCCCTTTTATCACTGCAGTAATGTTGGCCAGACTCATGTGTCTATTTTGAAAAGAGAATTTCTTTTTTGGACCATGGAGAAACCTGTAAGGAGTGGAACCTCTCTTGTTTAACCAATTTATAGCCTTGGCCACTGTGCTGCAGCTAAATTGCAGGGTGTTGCCAATTGTCTTATAGCCTAGGCCATCTTTTTGTAGAGCAACAATTCTTTTTTTCAGATCCTCAGACAATTATTTGTCATGAGGTGCCATGTTGAATGTTTAGTGACCAGTATGGGAGAGTGTGAGAGCTATATCAATTTAACAGACCTGCTTCTTCTTCACACCTGAGACCTTGTCACACTAACAAGTCACATGACACCAGGAAAGGAAAATGGCAAATTGGGCACACTTTGTCCATTTGTACTTGGAGTTGTATTTACTTTTGTTGCCAGCATGTTAGACATTCATGGCTGTGTGTTGAGTTATTTTGAGGACACACAAAATTTACACTGTTAAACAAGGTATACACTTTGGAGAGCAGATCTTGCTAGAAAGTTTTTTGGGTATAATGTCTCACTTGCAAAGCCCCTAAGTTGGATGTAAAGTTTGTGACCACTGTAAATATCACCTTAATTGTATACAGTGGGTTGCAAAAGTATTCCTACCCCTTGAAATGTTCTTATTTTTAAACAATACAGCAACAACTCAAAAGTATGATATTGATATTTAAGGTGATAGAGCAACACAAAGTAGCAAGTATTTTTGAAAAGCAAAGGAAATCATACATGGTTTTCCAAATTTTTTGCAAATTAAGAAACTGAAAAGTGTGGTGTGCCTATGTATTCAGCACCCCGAGTCAATACTTTGCAGGACCACCCTTAGCTGCAATGATAGCTTCACTGTGTTGTGTATGTCTCTACGAGCTTTGCACATCTCGAGGTTGGGATTTTCTTCTCATTGTTCCTTCTAAAATAGCTCTTGATTGGTTTGTAAATTCTTGTGAACAGCAATTTTAAAGTCTTGCCACAGATTCTCAATGGAATTTAGGTCTGGACTTTGGGCCATTTATCACATGAATATGCTTTGATTTAAACCATTCTATTTTAGGTTTGGCTGTATGTTGTCCTGCTGGAAGTTTAACCTACATCCCAGTCTCAAGTCTTTTGTAGCCTCTGACAGGTTTTCCTCCAGGATTGCCCACAATTTAGCACCATCCATCTTTCCATCAACTCTGACCAGCTTTCCAGTCCCTGCTAAAGCTAAACATCCTCCCAGTATGCTGCCACCACCATACTTCACAGTGGGGATGGTGTGTTCAGGGTGATGTGCAGCGTTGGCTTTCCTCCACATATGGCGTTTGACATTCAGATCTCATCTGACCAAGCACCTTCTTCCATATGCTTGCTGTTTCTCCTACAGAACTTTTTGCAAACAGGACTTTGCATGACTGACTTTCTTCTTGCCCCTTTTCCATAAAGGCTAGATTTGTAGAGTACTCAACTAGAGAGGAGCGAACAGTAAAATGTTCAATTTCCATTCAAACGCTGAACAGTATGGTGTCGAATTCGAACCCCATTAAAGTCAACTTAGTGATGAAAATTTGGCTCTAAGAGTGACAGAAAAAAATGTAGAGGCTGAAATACTTCATTCCTTTCAATGGCTAACTGAAAAGATGAGGACAGCTTGCAAGCAGGGACATAGATATAGGAGGTGCAGCGGTCGCAGCTGCTATGGGGCCCTACATCCTGAGGGGGCCCAAAAGTCCCTTTGACACATAAGAAGACACCGGTATTGGAAATGACACATGGTAACTGGCAGGAACCCCATTTCACTGTTTGCATCAGCACCCAAGAACTTGAACTTACGCATCTGCAGGCTGAACTAGATTAGATGGCAGTACCTTTGGTGGCAGTGAAAACAAGCCAATGGGGAACAGCGAGATTCCGGTTCGACAAGATTAGGCGGAAGTGCCATTGGTGGCAGCAAGAACATGGCAATGGGAAACATCGAGGTCTATCTGTGTCCACCAGGCGGAAAGGCAACATTTCAAAAGCCAACAGCTTGGTAATGCCGACATTCAGGCTTTTGGCTTTGGGCTGGTTGAGGTGAAAGCGTTTTTCTGCTCCCCAACCTTGGAAGTGGCGGAGGAGGAGGTAGAAGAGGTCATGGTGGTTGGAAGCCCAGGACCTGCTTTCCATGCATGTGCCTGTTCATGCTTGTGGTGCTTAAACCCTTTTCATTCTTTCCTCTACTGACACGTTGAAGGCAAATCCGGCATATTACATCAGTCAGTGATTCTGAGGTTTGATCGAAAAAGGAACAGTTCGGTTCGAATTCGAGAAAATCAAGATGTTCGACTAGAAATTAACTTTTCTCGAACTGTTCAAGAAACACTATACATGACTATTAGTTGTCCTGTTAACAGATTCTCCCACCTGAGCTGTGGATCTCCACAGCTCCTTCAGAGTGACCCTGGGCATCTTGGCTGCTTCTCTTATTAGTGCTTTCCTTGTCTGGGCTGTCAGTTTAGGTGGATGCCAATGTCTTGGTAGGTTAGTAGTTGTGCCAGACTCCTTCCATTTACAGGTAATGGATTGAACAGTGCTCTGTGAGATGCTCAGAGCTTGGGCTATTAAAAAAAAAAAAAAAACTTAGCAGCATCTTTATCTCTGAGCTGTCTGGTATGTTCCATCTCAGGCCTTCACAGAATAGCTGTAGTTATTTTGAGAAGAAATTAAATACAGATGTACTCTATTTACTAATTAATTGACTTCTAAAGGCAATTGGTCACAACTGATTTGATTAAGGTGTATTAAAGTACAGGGGCTGAATACTTATGTACACCACACTTTTTAGTTTTTTAATTTGCAAAAATTTTAAAACGCACATATCATTTTCTTTAGGGTGCTTTCACACGGTGCATTTTTGATGCGTTTTTTTCAATGCGTTTTTGTGCAGGAAGGCACAGCAATTAATGCTGTACATTGCTGGAAAAATCGCAGCAAATATCGCGGTAATTACTGCAATTTTACCCCGAATTTACCGCGATTTTTGTGCTGCAATGTACAGCATTAATTGTTGTGCCTTCCTGCACAAAAAACCCATTGAAAAATGCATCAAAAAAACGCACCATGTGAAAGCACCCTTACACATCACAAATACTTGCTACTTTGTGTTGCTCTATAATAAAATATCAATAAAATATTTTTAAAATTTGGGGAAAATTTTAAAAAGGGGAAAAAGTTCAAGGGGTATGGATAGTTTTGCAACCCAAAAGAGTTATTCACAGAATCTGAGAAGGAGAAAGACAGAAGTAAGAGACAGAGACAAAATTAGTAAGTGGAGACAGTGAGTAAGTAGGGAATTTATATTCTATCATCCTTTTAACGGGTGTAGACAGCACCGGTCGTTTGGAAAATTTAAGGGCACGGAAACTCGGGTTTTCCCCAAAAATTATTGACTACTGGGCCCGCCTCAAAGGGGCAAAAAGAAATCTGGAAGGCAAATAGAACTACTGTTAGCTGTAATTAAAAAGGGTGCAGACGCAAAAGGGCTTTGTACCTTTAAAAATAAAAAAAATAGGTTTTAAATCCGGGCTGTTCCCAGGGCGGGCAAGGCCTCCGGAGGATAGCCCTAACTCCGGGCCCATTTATAACCCCACCGAGTCGAGCCTTCTGGTCAGGGGGGTGGCGGCCCGGGCGTTTCCCCTTTTCCCTCCCCTTATGTTTTGCGTTGAAAGGGGGGACCTTACAACCCCCCCCCGTGACGGGATCTCCCCGGGTTGATCGCCGGCCGGTCCCTGGGGCTGCTGCAGGTAAGGGGTTTGGGTTTGCACCCCCGGGGCGGCGAGGGCCTGCGGGGTGTTCTTTTTTTTTTTTAGTCTCCGGCCAAGGGGGATCTACGGTACAGGGGGATCTACTGGCTACAGGGGAAACACCGGTTACTAGGTTTTCTATGGCTATAGGGGGATCACGGGTTTCAGGGGATCTCTGGCTCGGAGAACCACCTGTAAGGGGGCTACCCCCCTGGTTAGGGGCAACCGGTATAAGGGCTACCCTGGCTATAGGGGACACTACCTGCATAAGGCTAAAACCCAGCTTAAGTGACTACTACCCGGCTATAGGGAGCTCAGCTTCTAGTTTGGGACAGGGCTACTACATGGCTGCCATAGAGGTGCTAAGATGGGCGTTTGAATAAATAGGAATTGGTAAGAAACTTAAAGTAGGGGTCTAAATGTTTGTTTTGTAAATTCAAAAAGTAAAAGTCTGGCCCGGGGAAGACTTTATGGAGGCTGGGGACAATTTAGAAAAAAAAGAAACAGACAGACACAAGATTCAATGGGGCAGAAGCAAAAAAGGGGTTTTTTAAACCCCGTAGAAAGGGTGGTTAGCTTGTCAGCTCCTTTCCCATAATACTTTGTTATTATCTGAACTCTGGAACACCCCCACCCCACCTTTTTAGGACCTTCCTTTTTATAGTTTTGGATACATCATTGGGGAAGCTATGCCTTTTACAATATAAACTTGCCTGATTTTTTTTAACATGTTTTATTTATAATATTTTTTATCAAATGATACAGTACACACTGAAAATCACACATTCCCAGAAGTACTACAGTTGCTTTTCGTCTGAAATATAAACATGGCATAAACATTGTTTTTGCCTGATTTTAAAGGCAATCATATAAGGGGCTATCTCTGGTTGGGCACATTTTGTAAATGTAGACAAGTCTGTTTTTGCAGGATTGGTTGTATCTTTGGATGACACCATTTTGACATTTATGTGTTGTAAAGTATAAAAACCCTGAGTGACTACGTAGAATAATGTGGATCCTCTGTTCACCGCGTAGTGCTGGTGTAGCCTACGCCATGGAGCGGAGTCTAAGAGGCCCCTTGTCTTCACCGGTACCCACCGCAAAGCGGGAAGGATGTTGCTGCAGGGAGACCCCAGGCCGCTACCCCCGACGTAGGTATGAGCAGTGACAGCCGAAGGACGGAAGCCGGAATGTGGAGCAGCGAGAGGAATGGAGTGGCAGGCAGGTGTGGCACGAACAGCAGGAAGCAAGCCGGACAGTGACTGAGCAACAGATAGTTAAGCTATTCTTGCTGCTGTACATGTGGGCCTGTCCAGTGCAGTGGAGAAGTTAGGAGTACTGTCTCTTTATGTCTCTTCCATGCTTGTTGCCTAGCCCCAGTCTGAAGTTGCAGCAGAACCAATCTGAGTTCTCACCTGTGTCCAATCATGGGCTGAGAAAGTTTATGTAAATCAGTCTTTCTGGGCCCTCTTTGCCTGTGATTCTTCCTGTGTCCTGGCTCTGTTTTGTCTGCGGTTTTCAAGTGTTTTCTTGTTGGTTGCTTGCTTTCTCGACCATTTTCTGATCTTGAATTTTGTACCACCTACTCTCCTGGCTTGTTCCTGGTTCATTTGCCACTTTACTTGTTCTGTGTTTAGTCTTGTTATCCCCTGTCCTCCCTTGCTCGTCCTGTCGGTTTGCCCATCAGCATTTGTTTTCCTATAGCTCTCCAGTGAGACAACATGGGTCTCTTGCAGCCAAGTTCATCTTGTTTTACAACAGAATCTGGTGAAAACCAGCCTAAGGGTTCATTCACACACTGGACAGAAAAATCCAAAGTGCTTTCGAAGTGGCTTTGTTGGCAGAAATCCGAGGTGACACATAGGACTTTTGCTGGGGGTTTTCACTTAGAGACATTTTTAGCCTCTGATTTTGCCACGGAAATCAACACATTATTCCTAAACTCTGCCTCCCAGGGGGTGTCTGATTAAAGACAGCAGTTTTAGAGCAGGATCTGTTTGGGGAAATGCCTGACTGGCAATTCCATTCTGAAAAGTTGCTTGGCACTTCCATAACAAGAGAGTTGCCGGCAGGGTCTAGATGAGGATCGGGTTTAAAGGAAACTGAAGAGGGAAGACAGACATCCAGCATCCCATAAAAAGTGCAAATATATTAAAGTCCTTTAAATATGTCAAATAGACATACACCAAAATGCTTAGGAGCTTCAGGCTAGTACATTTAGTCCTTAGTTATAGCATACTAACAGACGTTGCAGCTGTACTTAAGATAAGTGGAAAAAAAACTACACTGACTACATAGCACAGGTGCTCATGGTATATAGTTTGGCAATACCTAAAACATACTGTATGACGAACAAAATAACACTAACATTGTAGGATAATATCACAATGTTGATTTAAACCCTTTGGAATATGTGTTTTAAAATGGAAAAGTTTTTTTTTTTGTTGTTTTTTTTTTTATATATATATTATCCCCACACCTTGTGGGGCCTGTACCTTGTACTATAAATAAATCAATATTACTGTAATGTATACTACAAAATGTAATGAGACAGAAGATACATATGTATATGTTTACAAATTTTATCTTTGAGTTTCTGTTAAGTGCAATCCACATACCGTACATTACATATTGTGCACGGAATGAAAGGAGTTGTCTCACTACAAACATTTGCTTTCAACATGTAGGAAACGATAAATCAAGACTTTTTCCATATGCATTGCTTTTGTGATATTAACTTGGTCAGGAGGTAAGAGAGATTTTATCTACACTAAGTGTACACAGGTTTCTCTGGTTACCATCCAGCAACTTGAGTACAGAGTGTATTATCTTTAACAAATATAGGTGATTAATTACTTGTTATTGTTTAAGCTTCAAGCTCTGTAGTCTTCTGCACTGCATCTCACACAGTCATGTCAGTGCAATTAGAAGAGTTGGAATTACGGAGTTGATATGCTAATCACTGCAATAGAACCACCCACAACCTAACCAGGAAGTGTGAATGTGAAGCTACCTGTGACTCTATGAAACATCATGGTGAGACATCTCCTTTAAGGACTCCAAATACTAAGACACCACAAAAACCTCTATGCTCTGGGCTCTCCCCCCAGATAGCATGTCATTCAGAAAAACAAACCACAGACTCAGTCTTATATGAAAGTGAGAATTTTCTACATTTATCAAATTCCAATTCATTTGTAACACTTTGTGGAGACATATAAAACATTCTGTAGTGTCAATTTTTTTGATACGACAAGGTAATCACAGTTCAACGATTCTCATAAATAACCAATTTAGATGTTACAAGACTGTCGGCATGATCTCTGTTCACCTGAACAAGCATGTCCAGTTAGTGTAACTGTCCTCATTTAAAGATCTCATTAGCCTACAAATTACATCTAAGACGACACAGCTGAAGATTTTGGTGTTTTCCCACATAGTGCAGTTTTGGTGCAGTTTTAACTGTGCTCCAATTAAACTGCCTTTATTACCAGCAAGCTTTTTTTCACTTACCTAAACTGTTTGGAAAGTGAGGAATCAATTCGTGTGTTTGTTATTCACAAGACTTCAAACACAGTAACTGATTACTTACTTGAAACACCTTTCTGAACAATTTAGACAATAGAAAGAAGCTTGCTAGTAATAAAGGCAGTTTAATTGGAGTGCGGTTTTAACTGCACTGTGTGAAAGCACCCTTACAATATACCCTAATAAAAACCTTACAGATAACATCTCAAATTGAAAGTTTTATTAAGCCTTTTAGGAGATATGTTTATGTGATCAGATATTAGACGATGAATCCAGGATAAACAAACGAGGCTTGCATCAAGGCAGATGGATACATACTCATGCATGTCGTGCCTAAACTGCAATGCCATCATTAAGGGTTCTAATATAAACCATCCCGTGCAAGGATATCGGATATCGGTCAAGGATTTCTTCACTACTACTCAAGTGCCCATGTGGCAAAGTTTACATTTGCCAAACATCTAGAGCCATGTGACTAAGGTTAAATGAACAGCATTCTCCAATTCCCCTGTATGGCATGAGAAAAGAATCAACGTTAGTTTCTCAGGAAACACCGGGTAAATACGGGGAGGATAGTGTCGCCTGACACTTTCATGAAGCAAGGCACTGTGTGAGCGATCAGAAATGGTGCATAGTTGAAGAGATATCTGCACCCAATACAAATCAAGTAAATATTAGGCTACTACGATGTGAAGCCGATTGGAATTTTAGGTTTGAATCATTGGCTCCTAAAGTGCTTAAGGAAGCTTTTAATTTGAGATATCTGTAAGGATTTTATTAGGATATTTTTAATTTTTTAAAAATTTCCCTTTGCCCCTATTTTAAGCTGAAAATCATCTTATTGAAAATTTTGTATCCCAAAATGAAATTTTTAAAAAGGGGGCCCGAAAGAAGAAAAAGGGCGGGCCCGCTTTTTGAAATGTCCGCGGGACACTGTAGGTGGGGCGCCGTAGGGGTATTTTGGAAAATTTAAAAATTGCCTTTTTGCACTAAAAAAAGCATCTTCATATCATAAGGCATTATGGATAAAGGGCTGAGAAGCTCAACCCCCTCTAGGGGAAAGTAAAAAAACCCTTAAAAATTTTTGTTTTTGGGACCTCTGGTTTTTTTGGAAAGCAAAAGGGATATTTTAAAGCCAAGAAAGCATCACCCCAACCCCTGTTGAAAAAGCCATTTCCTGTTTTTTCCCCTTGTCATTTACAAAAGCAGAGGGGATGCTGGCTTGGGCTGAGTGGGGCAATGAGGGGCTCAAAAAGGGGAAGATCTCCCCTTTAGGGAGAGAAATCATATAACCCGTGTGGAAAATTTGAAATTGTTTTCTCAGCCCCTTTTCCCCATAATCCCTTTTGTGATAGGGCAAAATGCTTTAAAACCGGATTTGAAAAAAGGTGCAATTTCAAATCCCACTTTCCAATAATGGGCGCTTCCCCCTTAGGAGAATCTTCCCTTTCTGACCCCTTGGGGTTTGGGTTTTTTCTGAACCCCTTTTAAAAGGAGATTTTAGCAGCAAACCCAAACCTTTAACCCTTTTAAAAATGCCAATCTTTTCGGGTGCCCTAAAAAGAATTTTTGGGTGAAAGCCCCAAAATTTAAACCCCAAAAAATTGAACTAAAGAAAATTCACGGTGGGGAAAACCCAAATTTTTAAAGCTCAAAAGAAAGGGAAATTTTAAAAAGGGGTGAGAGAAGAGGGAAAAAATTTCTTTTCCCCTTGTAAAAAAATATTACATTTTGGGCCCCAGGGCTGACCCTGGGTTAAAATCACAAACCAAAGGCAAAACATGTTACCCACAATTTTCCAGGACACAAAGAACCCAAAGAACCTTTTTTAAAAGTTGGGCCTACCCTATTAGCGTTTTCAAAAATCCCCTTTCCTTTCTTACAAAAAAAAGGTTCAAAAAAACCAGTTTTTCCTCAAACTCCATTTTCCTAAAGGACCCACCCAAAACCCAAAAGGGTCTTTTTAAAAAATTTCCTCAGCAATTTTCCCCCAAATTAAAACAGGGGGGGAACTTAATTAGGGTAAAAGGGGCAATTTTTGGGGAGATTGCTAAAAAAAACAGGGCATTTGGTTTTGGTGAGTTTTGAGGACAGGATTTTTTGAAAAAAACATTTGGCTAAAACCCCGGGTTTTGGCCTGGTTTTTGGAAAAATAGGAAAACCCTTGGGGAAACCCTAAAAACCACTGTTTTTCGGGGACAAACTTGCTTTCTTCACAAATGGAACTGTCTTGAAGAAAAAATTTTAAAAACCCCCTTTCCACTTCCTTTCCTTTTTGTTTGTATTCGGAAAATGTTTTAACCCAAAGGGAAACATGGGAACCAAAATTTTTTTTTTTTAAAAAATTTGTCTTTACAAAGAAAAAACATCAAAATAAAAAATTTTAAAAAAAAGGCTAAAGCGGGTTTGATTTTGGCCTTTCCTTTGGACCCCCAAAAAAAAGAAAAAAATTTTTTTCCTTTTAAA
Source organism: Phyllomedusa bahiana (assembly GCA_025379985.1). Taxonomy (NCBI): domain Eukaryota; kingdom Metazoa; phylum Chordata; class Amphibia; order Anura; family Hylidae; genus Phyllomedusa; species Phyllomedusa bahiana. The sequence continues at coordinate 77,715 of JAODAL010007319.1, forward strand.
AAAACCCTTTTTTCCCCAAAAATCTTTCCCTTTTATTTTAAAGAAAGGGGGGAAAGGATAACCCCCCTACCCACAAAGGCCATTTTAAAATTTCAATACCCCCTTTCAAACCCAACCAAAAATTTCCCCCCCTTGGTGAAAACAAAAACCCATTTATTTTTTATCATTTAAAAAAAACCACTCCAAACCCCCTTTTGGACCTGGGAATCAATTTTTCTCTCAAATTAAAACAACTTTCCCAAAACTGGGTTTTGTTTTAAAAAAGGGTTTTTGGGAACAAAGCATTTGTTTTGGAAAACCAACCCCCTTTTAAATTCCCCAACAAAATTTAAAACCCCAAAACCCCTTTATTTTTAAAACATTGGTTAAATTGAAAAAAAAAAAAACACTTTTGCCAAAAGGGATTTTTTGTTTTTTCCCTCAGCGGGTTTACTAACAATACCCCCTCCAATAAAAAATTTTATAATTTATTGAAAAATGAAAACCCACGAAAATTTAAAAACCGCCATTTTGGAAAAACAAAAAATTAAAGGTTTTAAACTCCTTTTAAAGGGGGGGGGAAATTTATAGCCCTAAAAAATTTTAAAATTTTATAAAATTTAAATTTCCAGAAAGTTGAACTTATTCTTAATACCCCAAAAATTTTTTTTAATTTTATTTCGGGGTTTTTGGGTTACTTTTTTTTTAATTTTTCCTTTTTTAATTTTTTATTTTTTTGTTTTGTGAAAAATGAGGGAAACCCTTTTGTGAGCTGAAATCTCGCCGCCCAGAGTTTTCAGTAAGTGTGCCCCCCTTTTTTACGACTACAACCTCCTTTTTTTTTTGGGTTTTCTTTTTTTTTACAATGCTCCCCCTCACACCCAAAATTTTATAATTGGGCACTTTAAAAAGTTATTTTTTTAAATGTCAGGGTTTTTCCAAAAAAAAATCTAAACTTTTTTCCCTTTTTTGGGATGAACCCGTGAAATTGGTTTAAAGGGGGCCGGCAGGGCCCATACGAGAAACACAACAAGGGAGGCCCTGACGCTAGTCCCAACCACTGAACCCTGCCCTTTAGGGGTACCCCAACCCCTTTAAAAAGGGGTGGGCCCCCCAACCAGAAACTGAACACAAATACCTAATACGTGGAAACAAATACAAAAAACAAAAAAGGGGAACTTTTGGCAACAAGGTTTTGGGAAAAAGCGGGAGGCTCCCTTAAACCAAAAAAGAAAGACAGTTTGAGAAAAACGAGCCAAAACGGTAAAGCGGGGGATCAGTACAAAACAGGGGAGGGGAAGAAAAAGTAAAAAGCCAAGCAAAGCAGGGGGAACCAGAAAATTTCCCAAAAAGAGAAATGGGAAATTTAAAAAAGGGTATAGGGAAAGGAACCCCCTAAAAGCAACACAGGTGATAGGTAAGGGAAAACCCTTTAAAAAAGGGAACCCAGTTTAACACAGAACAGAGGGGATTGGTGGAAAGAACACAAAACCAAATAGGGAAAAAAAAGACTGTCAATCAAAAAAAGGAACACCAAAATTTAAATAAAGAATTTCAATGAGACCTTTCCGGGGGGCCGGGCGTTGGCCAGGAATCCGTTTTAAAATACAAAAGGGAAGGGGAAAAGGGCTCCAGTTTTCATGCGGTTTGGAAAAAAAAACAAGTTTTAAAATTACCGTAAAAACCATGGTGTTTGTCACAAAAAGAAAACCCCATGGCCCAAAAAACGACCCCAGAAAATTTGAAAGCCCGGGGTCTTGTCAAGCATTATCATGAAAAGGTACATTTTTTGAAAAAAAAATTTAAAATTTTTTTCATTAGGGGGACTTCCCTTTTAACAAAAATTTTCCAAATTCCTGGCATGGTTTTAATTCCAATGGCAAACCATGGACAACCCCCGACCCATTTATAAAAGGGGGCACCCTCCCTTCCCCACAAAACCTCAAACCCTTCAGCAAGCAAAAAAAACCCAAAAAGAAAAAATGGGGGGTCCGGCCAAGGTTAAAAAAGCAAAAATTTTAAATGACTTTAAGGAAAAAAAAAAATTGAATGCAAAAGGGGCCCATCCTGGGCAGCGGCCCAAATCAAAAAAGGACCAACTGGAAGCAGGAAAAAACAAAGGCCCCCACCAGGGAAACCCAAAAATTTTTTGGAAAAACCCAAAACTGCAATTCAATAATGGAGAAACCAATAAACAGTGGGAAAAAAAGAAAAACCCCGCAGCTGCTACTGCGGCCAAATGGCCAAAGGCCCCCTTAAAATATCCCCCTTTCACACCAACCAAAATCCCAAAAAATTCCCCTTCCAAAAAATCCGAATTGGGCCATTTTAAAAATTTGCTTGGCCCAAAAAGAAAACTCGGAATTTTTTTTCACCAGAATTTTGCCAAAAAAATTTTTGCGGTTTAGTTTTCACAATTTTTTCCATCAAAACCCGTACATTTTTTGAAACCCCGAGCAAACGAACAAAATTCCCGGGGGAATTATACCCAAACCCGTTGCAATAGCCCGCCTAATTTTATTTAACAAAAACCCCAAAAGTAAAAAAAAACGGGGGGCGTTTTTAGACCCCACTCAAAATTTAATTTTTTCTTAACCCCCAGTCTACCCCAAAGAAAGTTTTATTCTCCTTTAAATCCGATGCAAAACCTAACCTTTTTTTTTTTCCAAAATTTTTTTTTTTGGATTTTTGCGAAAAAAACCAAAACCCGATTTTTCTTTGTTTGCCCTTTTAAAAGGGGGAGTGTCCTGCCTCACTGGGCTTTTTCTGGGCCCCCCTCCCTCTTTCCAAAAGGTTTTTTTCAAAAACCAAGGGGGCAAGGGATAAATTACAAATTTTCTAGTCCTTTTCCACTCCTAACCGGGGGTTTTGAGTTTTCCTTAACCCCAAGAGAGGGAAAAGTTTTAGTGTTAAGGAAATCCCCCTGTGCTGGGGGTCCCCTTGACGCAATTTTGGGGGGGGTGAGCAAAACACTTTTTAAAAAAATTTTGAAAACCCAAAACCCCCCCCGGTTTTTTTTAATTTCCTTTGCAGTAATGCATTTTTTAAAAAATTTCCTTAAAATGCCTTCATGTTTTCTTATTTAAAGTGTGCCACAGACATTTGGGAAAAGCCGTTTGTGATGAGCGAGTACTTTGACTAACCTCATCGGGGTCGAAATTAAATCAATCACCCAAAAAAGATTTCCAAAAGTCATAGTAGTTACCCCCGCAGACCATTAAAAAATCTATGGGAGAGGAACAACAAACCCTTTAAATTTTTCCCCCAAACAGGGCGGGAAGCTGGAAAATTTCCCTCCAAAAGTCAAATGGGTACGTTTCTACATCTTTCCAAAACAATTTGGCAAAAAGTCAAAAGAAAAAAAAGGGAGACCCTTCACATCCCCTTTTCTTTACCCCACCTGGGCCCTTAAACCTGTAAAGACCCACAAATCAAAAAGTGCCTAAGGGGTAAAATTATTTAACCTCATTTTTAACCTTTAACTTGGGAAATTGGGAAATCCCGTCCTGGGAAAACAGCATGAGCCCCCCAAAAAAGCGACCCCAGAAAAAAAGGCCGGGGGAAAAAGGGGTTTTTTTCAACCCCCCTTTTAAATTTTTAACGGGCATAGAAAAATCCCGTTCTGGCCAAAGCAAGGGGCCCCAAACCTTCAAAGACCCCAGATTTAAAAAGGCCGGAAAAAAGGGGTCTTTCAACCACCATTTTATTGAACTGGAAAGGGACCTATACCTGTCCTTGGTTAACCTACATCTGTTCAAGTCTTCCTGTACCTCCCTTGTACAATTCAGAGGAATATTTTTATCAACTATTTTGTACAGCAAGTTTTTTAGTATTTTAAATTCTAGAAAACACATTTTTAAAAATGGGAAATGGAATCCCACCACATCTTTGTTTCTCTTTTTTTAATTTTAATTAAATGGGTTGTCTCAATACAGGGATTGCTAGCTATGTTAAAGATCTCCCAAAAACAATTCATTTGCAATATGTGTCCATTAAGAGTGTCTTACCTATTTCTGTTTCTGACAGCATCATCACCCTTGAGCCACTCTTGACAATTGTGAAAAACAAATGTTTGTTAGAAACCACATTTTTTACAATAGGGCCTGTAGTATAGCTGCATTTCACAGCAACATGCCCCCAAATATTCAAAACATGACCCTTAAGCCACTTTTGACAATTGTGAAGAACAAATGTCTGTTAGAAACCACATTTTTTTACAATAGGGCCTGTAGTATACTGCATTTCAACAACAATTCCCCCAAATAAATTTAAAACATGACCCTTAACCCACTTTTTTACAATTTGAAGAAACAAATGTCTTTAGAAACAACATTTTTTAGAATAGGACCTGTAGTATTGCTGCTTCAAAGCAGCATGACCCAAAAAATTATAAAAAATGACTTCTCAGCACGTTAAAAATTGTTGAGGGAGAAATCCACTTAGAAGCCCACATTTCTGTTCAAAAGACCATGATTATAGCGTATCTCAAAAGCAACATGACCCCAAAAAATTATAAATAGGACTTTTCAGCCACCATTAAAAAATTGTTTATGGAGAAATGCCACTTAGAAGCCACATTCTGTTCCAAAGGACCTAAAATATTTGCTGTATCGCACAGCAACATGACCCCAAAAGCATTGACAATGTGAAAAATTCTAAAGATAAAGTGAGTAATGGAATATGGTTTTGTCATTAAACCTTGGTGTCTTTTACAGTCTCCACACAGCAAAACCAGCAAAATGATCTTTTGGGAACTGAGAATAAAAATTGCAGTGAGAAATGATCATTTTAAAAAACATTTTTCAAGAGGACCATTTCTGTATGAAGAGGAATGTGAATAGACCGGGCAACTAATCGGTGATCTCGGCAATTGGGCCACAACAAGATCCATCCTGCTCATCTTGATGAAAGTAAAAACGATCCACATTATCTGGGGAAACCCGGGAAGCTTTTGTCTGTAATGACTCCTCCACTTCCTAAAGGTCCGCCAATATGCGCTGGCTGCGGGCAGGCCCACACCTCATGGCTGGCAGCGAGCCGGGCCATTTCATTCTTTTTTTGGGTCCAGAAGTCGATTGGGTCGGGAACACACCCAAAATCATGGGTGTTGAGATGCAGATATCGGCCCAGATCTTAAGCTTCTCTGTTGTTTTTATGTTTCCCCCGCATTACTCTTGGTGAGGTTTTAAATAAAGATTGCAGAGATCACCCACTAGGTTTTGCCAATTTGCCTGCTGCTCACTGCCCTACGGCACTTTGGCAATTTTACGCTGTCACTCGCTGACGTGTTCCACCGTGACATTGAAGAACATGAAGCAGACGCAACAGATGTCTCCGTTGACAATCACAAGGGCTCCATTTCCTGATTTTACTCTCTATTTGGTGGGGGGAAAAAGGAAAGTGCGAGTTTTGTTTTGTACCGGGGATCCAGGAGGGGGGCCACCCCAAAAACCTTTTTGTTCTTTGGAGGGCCTTTTAATGCAAGGACATGTTGGGGGAAATGGAGAACCCAAAGCACTCTTTGTGAGAGATGGGAGCCTTGTTTTCCCCCAACCCTCTGGCTCGGGGGCACTACAAACGAATCTTCCTCACTTCCTCCTCTGCCTCAAATTCGTGCCAACCTCTTTCCAAGGCAGGGACGCCGGGAAACCCGTCGGTGTCCAGGAATACCTCATCTTCCTCCTCCTCCTCCGTTTCCTCCCGGCACAGCTTAAACACAGCCCTTTTTTTCCTCAGATGATGCCCCCTGAGAGTGAGGCGCCGTTTTTCCCACTACCCTAAAACCCCCTTGGATCCACGGGCCAAATAAAGACCGAAAAAAATGTAAAACCCCTTTTCCGGCCCTTGGGGATTGACGAAGAAAAAAGGCTCTGGCCGCATCGGTGCCCGTCCCCTCCTCCGTCGCTGGGGGGCCCTAAAGTTTCAGAGTGCCCCAACGAATCGTTCCAGAACCCAAAGGAATCACCACAATGGTAAACTGAAAAGGGGCTTTGCCCCACACTCCCTTTTTGGGTGGCTTCCCCAAAACGGTAAACAAAAAAAATACACCTAAAAATAAATGGGTTTATAAAAAAATTTGGCCTCAAGACCAAATTTTAATGATAACACAAATGGGGGACTAAAGGCAAAAAATTTAAAATTTTTAATACAAAAATATTTAACCAAGGTAAAAATTTTATATAGAAACAGCACCCCCAAATATGTTTACTAAAATTTAATAAAGGTACCAAAAAAAAAATAAAAATGGGGAGGGACCACAACATAAAAATCCCAATTTGGGCCCTAACAGGGGAGAGCTAAAAGTAGCCCTAACCAAAACCAAAAATACAGGAAAAAACCCCCCCAATAAGGCAAATCCTGTCGGGAACCCTTTACCCTATCAAAAACTATACCAAAAAATAAACCAAAAAAAAGTCCCAACCCCAAAAAACTTTTGTTTTCCGATCCTCCCCAAAAAGTTTATCGGGTTTTGAAACCGGGGATAGTTTTGGGGAGAAGAAAAGGACCAAAGGGGAAGGGAAGCCCCTCTTTTTAACTGATTCAAATTAGGGGGATACAAAACCCTAATCGTTCAAAGATAAAAAGGCTCATTATCAAGCTCCCTCGAGGCACACGTGGTGGGAAAAAAATTTTCTCCCCAATAACAGAGGGCCAAAAACCACTTTTTTTGGGAACCCCCCACAAATACAAAACCAACCAGGGGGGGAAACTAAAAGAACCGGGGCCCCCAAATAGCGAATTTTTGGAGGGGGTCTCCTCCCCCCCCCGCCCCCTTGCCCACCTCCCTGATCATGAACATTTAACCCAGGACAAGCTTTTGATAATTCCCAAGGGGGAAAAACCTCTCCAACAAATCAAAAAAAAATGCTGCTACCAAACAAATCCACAATAAACCAAAACCCCCAAAAAACCCAAAAAACCCCCCACAAATAGGGACCGATTAACCGCCAAAACTGAAACCAACCCAAAAAAGGGCCCCGGGAAAAATAAGCTACACCCCAATGAACAGGGACACAAAAGACCCCCAAAAATACCGCCATAAAAAGTGACCATATACTGTATAACTAAGTGTACCCCAGGCTCTGCATTCCCGTATATAAAACCACCAACCGTGACCATTTTAGTGGTAGAAAACCAGGTCCCCAGGCTCCCCAACTGTATACCAAAACCCCCCTCAGTGACCATATATTTTTAGACAAACCCGGGTACACAGGCTCTGCAGACCCGTATAATTTTAAACCCCCATAAAAGTGACCAAAAAAAGTGGTTTTAAAAAAGTGTGGGACCGGCTTGCAGACCGAAAAAAAACCACCCCTACAGTGACCATAAGTGGCAGAAAAACCCAAAATACAGGTGCTTTCAAAAAGTTTTTTCTTAAAATTTTTGGGACCCCCTCAGGTGATGTTTTTTTTTGAGGAGTCGTTTTACTTTCCCCTTTTTTTCTCTATTTGGTCCAGATCTCCATGGGTGACTTCCTCCGTCCCCCCACTCGTCCCCCCTAGAAATTTTCAACACAAACACCTGAGACTCCCCCCTTTTTTTTTATCATTTTCCCCCAAAAAATGCCCCCTCCCCCAAAGTAAAAACTCTCCATTTATTGCCCAAAAGGTAAGAATTAAACCCCCTGGTTTAAATTTTAAAAGGGGCACCCCCAGTTGGTAGGGAGGTACAACGGGGCCCCCCCCCGGGGGAAACCAGGGAGCTTGGGCCCCCCCCGGGAAATTTCTAAGGGGGGGCGTAGGCGTTTTGGCCCCCGGGGGGGGAGCTTAGGGTTTTCCCAATTTGATAAAAGGGGGGCCCCCTGTAGCTTAGGCCACGCCTGTATGTAGAAAGGGCCCTCGTAATTAAAAAGCCCCTGTAGATTTGACCCCCTGTAGGGAAAATATCCCCCCCGTAGAATTTGGGCCCCCTTGTAAAAGGGAAAAAAAGTCCCCCCCCCTAGAAAATGGGGCCCCTATAGGCCCAAAAAATCCCCCCCCGAGAATTAAAGGGGCCCCCTTTTTACAAAAATAGTCCCCCCCCCCCCCTAATTAGGGCCCCCCTTGTAGGCAGAAAATCCCCCCCCCCCCCGTTAAATTTAAGGGGCCCCCCTATAAAACAAAAAGTTCCCCCCAAAATCATTTTAAACCCCCCTGTAGGCAAAATAAGTTTCCCCCCTCTATTATTTAAAAAGGGCCCCCCGGTAAGGCATAGTTCCCCCCCCCCAGTTTTTAGGGCCCCCCTGTAGGGGAAATTTTTCCCTTTCCCAGTATTAGGGGCCCCCTGTAAATAAATCCCCCCCCCACCCCTTTAAAAAGGGCCCCCGTAGGCGTAGCCCCCCCCCCCACAGTTTTGTAAAGCCCCCTTTAGGGGACTCCCCCCCCCCCATTTAAAAAGGGCCAACTTAGGGGTATCCCCCCCCCACAAATTTAAAAGGGGCCCCCCGTAGGCGTGTCACCACCCCCTCCCCAAAAAGTGCCCCCTTTAGGGAAAGGTCCCCCCCCATAAAAGTGCCCCCTGTAGGTATAGTCTCCCCCCCCCAATAGGGCCCCCCTTTAAAGGGAAATTTTAACTCCCCCCCCCCCGAAAAAGGGCCCCCTGTAGGGATAGCCCCCCCCGTAAAAGGGCCCCCTTAAAAGGTTTTTAGCTCCCCCCAGTAATATGGCCCCCTTAGGTATAAACTTCCCCCCCCATAATAGGGCCCCCCTTTGGTTTTTCCCCCCTTTTTTTTAAATTTTCCCCCCCCGTAAAAGGGGCCCCCCTTTGGGAAAAAGCTCCCCCCCCGTAAAGGGCCCCCTGTAGGGTATAGTTTCCCCCCCCAGTTATTTTGAGCCCTCTGTAGGGGATTTGTTCCCTCCATTTTTTAGGGGCCCCCCGTAGGCATTTGTCCCCCCCCCCCACATTAAAAAGGGCCCCCTTTTAAACCCCCATAGTCCCCCCCCCACCGTTAATAGGGCCAACTGTAGGGGTAGTCCCCCCCCCCCCCATTTAAAAGGGGGCCCCCTGGGAGGCCCTAGTTCCCCCCCCCCCCGTAAAAAGTGCCCCCTTTAGGGAAAGTTTTCCCCCCCCTAATAATTTCCCCCTGTAGGGATAAAAATTCCCCCCCCCCAAACCCCCCATTTTTCCCCCCCAAGGGATAGCTCCCCCCCCCTTTAAAAAGGGGCCCCCGTAGGTAAAAAGCCCCCCCCCCGTAATAGGGCCCCCCCGGGAGGATACTCCCCCCCAGAATAGGGGCCCCCTTTTAGGTATAAAAACCCCCCATAATAGGGCCCCCCTTAGGTTTTAAAACTTTCCCCCCCCAGTAAAAAGGGCCCCCCTGTAGGTATTAAACTCCCCCCCCCCCCCCTAATGGCCCCCCCGTAGGTTTTTAATCCCCCCCCCCCCAGTAATAAAGGGGGCCCCCGTAAAAGGGATAACCCCCCCCCCGGGAATAGGGGCCCCCCTTTTAAGGGAAAAACCCCCCAGTAATAGGGGCCCCCCCGAAGTAGAGACCCCCCCCGGGAATAGGGGCCCCCTTTTAGGGAGACCCCCCCCCCATAATTGGGGCCCCCTTGGGAGGGATAGCTCCCCCCCCCCCAGTAAAAAGGGCCCCCCTTCAGGGATAGCTCCCCCCCCGTAATAGGGCCCCCTTGTAAAGGGATAGCCCCCCCCATTAAAAAGGGCCCCCCTTGAAAGGGAAAAAGGGTCCCCCCCAGTAATAGGGCCACCAAGTGGTTAGCTTCCCCCCCCCAGTAATAGGGCCCCCTTTAGGTAAAATACCCCCCCCGTAATAGGGCCCCCCTTGAAAGGGAAACCCCCCCCCCCCGTAAAAAGGGCCCCCTTGGGAGGGTATAAAGGGTTTCCCCCAAATTCCCCGTAATAGGGCCCCCTTTAGGTAAAAACCCCACCGGGAATAGGGCCCACTTGTAGGTATAAAACCCCCCCCCAAATAATAGGGGCCCCCCTTTTTAGGTTTGACACCAAACCCCCCCCCGGTAATGGGCCCCCTTGTAGGGAAGACACCCCCCCCCAGTTATAGGCCCCCCTTGTAGGTATAGCCCCCCCCTTTCCCCTAAAATGGGCCCCCCTTTTAGGTAGAAAACCCCCCCCTAATAGGGGGCCCCCTTGTAAGGTTTTAAGGGCCCCCCCATAATTGGGGCCCCCCTTTTAGAAAAACTCCCCCCCCAGTTTAAAAGGGGCCCCCTTTTAGGGATAGTTTCCCCCCAGTAATAGGGCCCCCTTGTAGGTAGAGACCCCCCCCAGAAAAGGGCCCCCTTGTATTTTAGCTCCCCCCCCCCCAAATAAAAGGGCCCCCCTTTTAAAGGGATAGCTCCCCCCCCCCCAGTAAAAAGGGCCCCCTTTTAAATAGAAACCCCCCCCAGTAATAGGGCCCCTTGTAGGTATACTCCCCTCCCCCAGTAAAAAGGGCCCCCCCTTTTAAGTATACCCCCTCCCCCCCGTAATAAAGGGGCCCCCCTTTTAGGGTTTGCCCCCCCCCCGTTTTAAAAGGGGCCCCCCCTAGGGATAAAACCCCCCCCCCCCCCTTAATAGGGGTCCCCCCGTAGGTATAGCCCCCCCCCCCGTTAAAAGGGGCCCCCCTTTTAATAAGACCCCCCCCCCAGTAAAAAAGGGCCCCCCTTGTAGGGGAAAAGCTTTCCCCCCTCCCCCGTAAAAAAGGGCCCCCCTTTAGGGAGAGACCCCCCCCCCAGGTTTAAAAGGGGCCCCCTTGTAGGTATAGCTTCCCCCCCCCCCAAAAAAAGGGCCCCCTTTTAGGTATAAAACCCCCCCCCCCCGGTAATAAAGGGGCCCCCTTGTAGGTGAAAGCCCCCCCAGGAAAGGGCACTTTTTTTAGGTAGAGAAAACCCCCCCCCCCATAAAAGGGGCCCCCTTTTAAGGGAGAGACCCCCCCAAAATAGGGCCCCCTTTTAGGGAGAGAACCCCCCCCCCCCGTAATAGGGCCCCCCTTTTAGGTATAGACCCCCCCCCCAGTAATAGGGGCCCCCTTGTAGGTAGAGACCCCCCCGTAATAAAGGGCCCCCCTTTTAGGAAAAGACCCCACCCCAGTAATAGGGCCCCCTTGTAGGTAGAGACCCCCCCAGTAATAGGGCCCCCTTGTAGGTAGAGACCCCCCCCCAGTAATAGGGCCCCCTTGTAGGTAGAGACCCCCCCCCAGTAATAGGGCCCCCTTGTAGGTAGAGACCCCCCCCCCAGTAATAGGGCCCCCTTGTAGGTAGAGACCCCCCCCAGTAATAGGGCCCCCTTGTAGGTAGAAGACCCCCCCCCCCCCGTAGCTTATTACTTACCTGGCCTGCGCTCCCCCGGCGTCTTCGTCTCCTCCCAGCCCCAAGCCTGCTGCTTTAGGCTTCCGCCGCGCCGCCTGCCAGCTAGGTACTGCAGGGGCAGGGAGCGCACAGTTCTCTCTGCCCCGCCATACATCCTAATTGTATGCACGTCGCACGGACGTGCATATAATTAAGATCGCCTCTGTGAAGCCAGAGGGGGCGGAGCCTGCCGGCGGCGGCGACCCCCCCCCCCCCCCCCGGCTTCACAGACCGGCCCCGCAGCTCTGCACCCGCTGCAGTGAACTGTTATGTTCACTGCCGGCAGGCCGTGGAGCGGCATCACCGGGGTAGCAGAGGTGATAGCAGCTGCCGTGGGGCCCCCCCCAAGCCGCTGGGCCCCGTAGCAAATGCTACCCCGGTAGTTACGCCCCTGATACCAACTAAGAGAATGTGTGAATAGCCCGTCCTATCGAGAATAAATTCAGTTTCTAATGACATAAATACCGTGGACACTCAAATCATTAATTTATCTGCAATAAATCTCTTGCCAAAATGAATCTTCTCAAAAAAGGCCTCTCATTTGTCCCCACTACCAAGTTCAGCTCTTTCAGACGGTCCAAAGATCTATCTCTTTGCCCGCAAATTACAGTGGAAGAAATATTTCTCACTTAAACAGAAACGAGAAAGTGCAGAGCTTGGTATCCCTCCTGACATGTTGGAGGATGGGAGACTTATTTGGCCTTGCAGATGTCCCACAGAATGAGATGGGCAAAGGGCCTTTCAAACACCTTAAACGCAATAGCACTAAAATGGCCCCAATTGGTGACATATCTTGCATAGATGTCTTTTTGGACCTTGTCCTGAGAGACATTAGAAAAATGAAAGGGACTAGAAATACCATTATTTCATATTCTGAGCGTCTTGCACTAGACCATCTTCTCACTCGTCATGATTTGTGCATAAAACCTTCAGATAAGGGTGGGAATATAGTCATCTTATCTCATCCTCAATATCAAGAGATGTGTTATTCCCTCCTTTCTGATAAAGTGTGCTACAAAAAACTGACGTTTGACCCTACAGAGAAATTTCAACTTGAACTAAAAACGATTCTCACGAAAGCAAGAATGGCTGATTTCATTGATAAGTCTGAATTTGATTTCTTATTTCCCAAATTTCCGAGGGTAGCTACTTTCTATACCTTACCAAAAGTACACAAGGGGGTCTCACCCCTTAAAGGTTGTCCCATCGTCTCTGGCAATAATGCTCTCTGCCAGAACATTGGCACATATATTGATCACATCTTGAGCCCCTTTGTTGAAACGTTGCCTTCTTACATTAAAGATAAAACTGACTTGCTAAGACGCTTGGATGGCTTATCTATCAATTCAGAGGCTTTCCTAGCGAGCATTTTTTGTCCACCAGAGGATTACAGTTTAGGGCACACAATGCCTTTGTGAGTGAACTCCTTGAATTCACTTTGACTAAAAACTATTTTCTCTTTGAAGGGGGGAAGGGGGTCTTCCACCAGCAATGCAGCACTGCCATGGGCAGTGCCAGCATATGCCAACCTATATCTGGGCTGGTGGGAGGCCTCCACTGTCTTTGGCAATAATCCTCCACCTTTTACTGACAAAATTGCCCTTTGGTTTTCGTTCATTGATGACATTTTCATCATATGGGAAGGCACCCGGATGAAATTTGTTCAGATGTTACAACATCTAATATCAACAACCTCAACCTGCATTTCACTTTAAACATGAACAGGGTTTCTAATCGTTCCTAGATGTCAAAATTGCAAGGGGTCCCATGAGAGATCTCACAACGACGATCTACCGCAAACCAACATCTACTAATTCCTTATTATGCTGGGAGAGCCATCACCCCTTACCTCTTAAAAAGGGAATACCCCGAGGTCAATATCTACGCCTTAGACGTAATTGTTCACAACTTGGAGATTTTAAAAAAGAAGCTGGTCTTCTTAGACAGAGATTCCTCGATAAGGGATACCCTTATTACATTTTGAGACACTCCTATCGAGATGCTCTCGCTAGGAATCGAGTAGAATTACTCACACCCAAATCCTCGCCTGTTGAAAATAAAAACTCCATTATACGTCTAATTGGAACATTTGATAGTGCTGCTCCCTTGGTTAACAGAGCTCTGAGTCACCATTGGCACATACTTCAAATGGATCCCGATCTTAAGGATTGTGTGGGTGAGCACCCCTCAGTCACCTCTAGATGAGGCAAAAATCTCTGTGACTTTGTTTAGAGAGACCTGGCTACAAAAACCCAAAGGCTCTTTTCACTGTAATGATTGCTCTTTTTGCCCTTATATGTTACAAGCTAAGACTTTTTCCGATAGTGACAATCTTAAAAATTTTGACATTAAACATTTCATCAATTGCAAAGCGACACACGTTATTTACATGATACGTTGTGACTGTAACATTCTATACATTGGTAAAACGTCTAGATAATTGCGTCGCAGGATTGGCGAACACCTGGGTGATGTTCGCCTCAAAAGAGATACTCCCATGTCACGACACGTGCATATTAACCACAACGGTGATGTTAAATGTTTACGGTGGTGCGGCATTGATCGCATCATCCCTAATGTCAGACGTGGCAATATTGACCAACTTCTGCTGCAGAGGGAGTGCTAATGGATATTTACACTCAATATGTTAGCTCCTAATGGCCTCAATGAACTTCTGGATTTTAGTAGCTTTTTGTAGAGACTATTCACTGCAGAAATCATCTTTAATAATGCTCATTTTTCTTCCACTGTTAATTAATTTAATTTAACTCACATTGTATGTGTTAATCTCTATATACATTACCCCTTTGGATTGGTTTCCTGCCTTAAATACCGTTTATTATCATTTAAGGTAATGAATAGGAGCGGCATCTGAGCATGCGCCGTTGCTAGAGACGCATCTGGTCTCTGGCATAACTCACGGACGCGCTGTCTGTGACATCACTGAGGCGCCTTCCCGCGCCCTTTATCTCGCCGTGCACAACACTTCTCTGGCGTCTCAAAATACCAGCCAATGCTGGTGCACTCACACCGAGTGAGGGACGTCCTTACAGGATAACTACTCTGCATTGGTGAGTGGGAATCACTTGGTAGTTGTGTTTGTTGTTCTTTTGTTTTTCTTTCTTTTGTACATATATATACCTGTCTCATACCTGTCTCATACTTGGTCCCATCTTGTTTTATATTTAGGGCAGCCACTTCTATGTCCAGGTGGGCTATACATATTATTGTATCTATGCTATACGTTTGCCCCGGACATATGTAAGCACCTATATGTTGGTGTTCCTGTCCTTTATTTAGTTGTTGTTTTCAGCCACTATTATCTCCCTTCTCTTTGGTACTTACTTCTCCAAACTATCCCCTGATGCGATCCAGATAAACTATTGGGAAGATCGAAACATGTTGGGATTGGACTTTTAGGGTTGATTTAGGTATAGTTTTTGATAGGGTCAAGTTCCTGACAGGATCGCCCTTATCGGGGCGTTTTTTTCTTGGATTTTTGGGTTAGGTTAGGGCTACTTTTAGCTCTCCCTGTTAGCGCCAACCAGGGATACTACCGTGTTTCCCCGATAGTAAGACACCCCCGATAGTAAGACGTAACGGTGTCTTAGGGAGGTCGCCTAATGTAAGACGTACCCCGAAAGTAAGACGTAGCGCGGCCTGATGACGTCACTGCCTGTGCCGGGATGAGCGCGCGGGAGGCCGGAGCAGCGAGGAGGCGGCGCGGCGTGGGAGACGGAGCAGCGGGGAGCCAGGTAAGTGTTTTTCTGCCTACAGCTGGCCCTATACCTGTCTACAGCTGGCCCTATACCTGCCTACAGCTGGCCCTATACCTGCCTACAGCTGGCCCTATACCTGTCTACAGCTGGCCCTATACCTGCCTACAGCCGGCCCTATACCTGCCTACAGCTGGCCCAATACCTGCCTACAGATGCCCTATACCTGCCCTACAGCTGGCCCTATACCTGCCTACAGCGGCCCTATACCTGCCTACAGCCACCCCTATACCTGTCTACAGCTGGCCCTATACCGGCCCTATATAAGACAACGCCCGAAAGTAAGACATAGTGGGACTTTTGGGGGTAAAAAGAATGTAAGACACTGTCTTACTATCGGGGAAACACGGTACGTTGTGGTCCCTCCCCATTGTTTATTTTTCTCTTGTTACATATATATAACTTTTAGTAACACATATTTGTTAGTGCTGTGCTATATACATTTTTACACTTTTAAATATTATTTGTATTAAAAGTTAAGTTTTATGACCATTTAGTCCTCCATTTAGTGTTTTCTTCAAAACTGGCAAGGATGGTGCAGAGCTCTTTCACCTGTCTCCACTCTCGGTGGCTCAACACCCCGAGGTCCGCATCACTGCTTGTCAGGCCATGTGTCACTTCGTACTGCATAATGGCATTGCGCTGCTGCCACAATCGGTGGAGCATGTGGAATTCCAGCATGTTGCCACGTCAACAATGAGACGGTTGACGGGGAGGCCGAGCTGATGCTGCAACACATCCAGGCGGGACGAAGCAGGGTGCGAACGGCGGAAATGCAAACTCAGACCTCAAGCCTTCCTCAGCAGGCAGTCCAGACCCGGGTAGCGCTTTAGAAATTTCGGGACGACAAGATTCATGACATGTGCCAGGCAAGGGATGTGCTCCAGCCTACTGATCTTAAGGGCGGCCAGCAGATTTCTGTACCGTTTATCGCCACACCACCTTGCCTGACACAAGGTTCCTTGTCACCCAGCCAGCGCTCGGTCTCGGTTTTGAAGAGCGTGCGCCGAGCCTGAGAGCCACCGTCACCACCAGAGACATCCACCCAGCTCCACCAGTGAGCTGTAACAGTGATATAGCGGCCTGGCCGTGTTACTAGTCAGTTGTCGGTCGTCAGATGGACTTCTTCCGGACACAATGCAGACAACGCGCTTGAAATTGTAGTTGCACCGTGGCTGGACAGGGAGGGACGGCTTTTATGGCCAAAGAAATTACCTGCTTGGCATCTGGTTATTGGATTTTTATATCCGGGGGCAGGCAAGGGCCATGCGTAGCGCGAACCCATCTGTGTCCACCAGACAAAAGGCAACATTCGAACTCATCGCGCCCCACTCTCTCTCGCCACTCACGCGGCAAAAAGCCGACATTCAGGCCTTTGGCTTTGGGAATGGATTTGGGTTAAGTGTTTCTTCTATCCAAACCGGAAAGACAGAAGGCGGGCCGCTAGACTGGCCGATGTACGGCATGCAGGTTGTCAAACTGCCATGGAAGGAAGAATGGGTTAAGGGATGGGTCTTGTTGGTGATCTGTTGGTATTTTTGGGAGACGGTGGAGGCTGGAAAGCGGAGGCTGGATAATGATCATGACTTGAGAGACATGGGCCAGCTGAGGACCGCTTGGTAGGTTCGGAGGAGGCGGAGACCATGAAGGGTGTGACAGTGGTTGGAAGACCGGCATCGGTTGATGGCCTTTTTTGGCCATTGTTGTGTTGCTCCCATTTCAACTATGCATTCGCTCTGCATTTACTAGGAAATGTTGGTGGTGGTTAAACACCTAAGATTCTTGCCTCTACTGAGGCTTTACAGCAAAGGCGACAAATGACATCACTGGGTCGAATCAGAAGGCTTGTCGAAAAAAGGCCCAGGCTTGGAGGTCCTGGACTTTTCTGACAAGCGATAAGCGAGGTGCGGTGTTACGCTGATCGTGGGTGCGGGAATCATCTCAGCGGATTTGCGACCGCTCCCTCTCCCTTTTTGAAGGCCGGGACCCGTAATGGACACTACCCCATGTCTTCCTCTGTTCTCTGTGATGAAGCGCTCACAAGCAAATTCTGGCTTTGGGGAAAAGTAACACGTTGGATCCGCAATGTCGTCGATCATCATCATCATCATCAACACAGGTGACTTCCTCGTCTTGATATTCTGCATCCGGAGCTGCGGGCTACAAGCAAGAGGACTTCCAATGGCGTTGCTGAACTGCCCTCCCAGTATTTTTTGCCGATTGATCGGCTTCCTTCTCCTCCTCTGATGGCATTCAGTAACTGGGCGTCCCAGTGCAGACAAAAACTAATCCTCTTGGCTCTTGATCTTAGGATATTGCCTTCTGACCCAAACTGCATTTTGGCATTCAAAGAGGTCTTAGAAAAGGATTATCACACAATGGAGTGGGTACACAAGTTGACATTTCGGCTTCCTTCGCTTATGGTTGGACCGGATGCTGACGCATGCTGATGAGACAAATTGTGGCCGTGACTGGGAGGATGAGGACGGTCCAAGTACTGCTGGATGCGGCACATGCATTAACCCTGAAAGAACAGATTGGCGACGCTGTTCATTACTGAGATTCACAGGCACCTGGAGCCCCAGATGTTTGACAGACCTATCGGTCCTGCAACCGACGATCCGCTGGCTTGCGTGTTGTCCGGCACAGATCTGGAAGAGCACCTTTTTCTGTACTCTACCTCTACACCACATCTATGCTCACTTACCACCTGCATTTCGCTCCTTGTTCTGAAAAGATATTAATAATTTAATAATAATCTTTATTCTATATAGCGCCAACATATTCCACTGCACTTTACAATATAGAGGGGAATAAGAACAGACAAACCAGACACATTAAATATAAAAAAGTACTGACAAATGAGAAACGAGGTTGTGGAGGGACATGCTTGCAAGAGCTTACAATTTTTAGGGTGTCATGGGTGAAACAAAGGGTGACAAGTGCTTGATTTACAATAGGGACCAGCCATGTTACATAAATATAGGGTAGTATTACATAAAAAGTGGATGAACCTGCCATCCCAACCATACATCTATGTTTACAGATAAGTGCATGTGGTGCCAAAGTACAGGGAAAGTGACGAATATGTGACAGAATTTGGGGGCTTTAAACAATAGGGATAGTGTTTGGCTCTGTCTAAGAGAGGAGTTTCAGAGCGACTTAAAACTGTTGCAGGATTGTGAGTGTGAATGATCAAATGGGGGGTACCGTCGTTCGAGAGAAATGGTGCAATACGCGCGCGATTAATAGTGCAAAAAATCTTGGAGACGGGCATGGGATGTTTGGATTGGAGAGTGAGTTATGTTAGAGTCTTGATCAGTAGCAGAGCGGAGAGACGCGTCGGTATGGGTGGTAGGCAGAGATGAGGGAGGAGAGTATGGGGGTGCAGCATTGGTGGAGGAGCCTTATGTGTGAGAGTGAGAGTTTTTTATGTGTTATTCTGTACTGAATAGGCCGCCAGTGCAGAGACTGAATAGGGTAGAGGGCCATCTAGTTATAGCGGCTTGAAGAAAGAGAACGCCCTGGCTGCGCATTCAGGACAGATTGGACGAGGGGGAGTTTACAGAGAGGAAGAACAACAAGTAGGGAGTTACAGTAGTCAAGACGAGAATGAATATGAGCAAACAATGAGAGTTTAGGAGTTGTTTCCACAGTGAGAATAAAGGCAATGGATTCGGGAGATGTTCTTGAGGTGCAGGTGACAGGAGGGGCAAGGATTCGAATATAGGGGGTGAAGGTCAGATCAGAATTCCAATATAACCCCCATGACATAGGGCTGCTGCCATAGGAGTATATGGTGGTGCCACACACTGAGAGAAAAAAATAGCCAGGGTGAGGTTCGGTTAGTAGATGGTGGGAATGACTAGAAGTTCTGTTTAGTGAAGATTTAGTTTGAGATAGAGAGGGAGGACATGATGTCAGAGACAGAGGACAGACAATCACTGGTGTTTTGTAGAAGGGCAGGAAGTCGATGTCTCGGGAGGCAAGTGTATAGTTGAGTGTCATCAGCAATATGAGATGTACTGGAAGCCACAAATCTACTGATTGGTTTGTCCAATGGGGGCTGTGTAGAGTTGAAAAGTGGACGTGGACTAAGAACAAGATTACCTGAGCGAACCCCGACAGCAAGAGGAAGAGGAGAGGAGGTAGAACGGAAAATAGGAGGACACTGAAGAGTAGAGATGAGAGCGGTTCAGAGAGGTAAGATAAGAACAAGCCTGAGAGCGGTGACCTGGATACCGATGGCGCTGAGAATGTTGAGGAAGAGACAGGTGGTGATAACAGTGTCAAATGCTGCAGAGAGGTCCTAGAAAGAAGCAGCAAGGAGTAATTACGTGAGATTTTGCTGTTTCAGGAGATCATTTGAACTTTTAGAAAGGAGCTGATTCTGTGGAGTGTAGGGTGCGGAACCTGGATTTGCCAAAGGGTCTAGAAGAGGATTTAGCAGAGAGGATAGCGGATCAGGGAGAGTAGGACAAGCGTTCCAGGAGTTTGAAGATGAAGAGCAGGGTAGAGACTGGTCGGTAGGTTGGCAGCGAAGGAAGGGTCCAGAGAGGGCTTTATAAAGTCTAGGGAGTTATAACAGCGTGTTTAAGGAAGATGGAACGGATCCAGTGGAGAGAGAGAGGTTACAGATTGCAGTAAGATAAGAAAGATAAACATTTAAGAAGGGTATGGAAGAGTTTTTGAAAGTCTCTTATTAAAAGACGGCAAATCACAGCTATTCTTAAATCACTTAAGTTCCTTACAGCCAACTAGCGATTAGAAACTGAAAGGTTTTCTAGGCCAATACCTGTGAAAATGCTGGTTCTGATCGAGAAGAACCGTAACGACAAAATCAACAGTGTTCTTCCTTCAGTTCCAGGGATTTACAACTGCCAATAGGACTAGGAATTGTAGTTTTCAACAAAATATCATACAATTGTGCGATATCTGCACAAAACTGAGATTCAACCGAGCGCAAAATAAAACTTATTCAGAAGTTACACGGATGAGAATATTGCGTTTTTTGCAGCTAATGACAATGAGAAAGTTGCTAGAAATTTTTTCTATCAGAAAGTGTCGGATACAACATTGCTAATTTGAAAAAAACTAGGGCCCGTACCACGAGCAATACAGCTATTTTAAAGTCTATTCGGATAACATCCTGTGATTTTTGCACCAATGAATTTACACCAACAGTACTACACAAAATTTCTGTATCTCAAATTTACAGTAACTGGTATGCACCAAAGTAAAAAAAAAACACCTAAATTTGAAATGTATTCGGATAATAAAAGGTGGTTTTGTGCACCTATCAAAATACACCCTGCAGTTTCTAGAAAAAGATCTGTATCCTATTATAAGTACAGGCTGCAAAAAATACAACGGTAATATTTCACCAAAAACTGGTAATAAAAAGCCATTTAAATGCAGGGTCAAAGGCAGGTCTGGACTGCACAATATCCATCTCCCTTTCAAAGCATGTCTGTCTCGTGTTCGCCTTGCATCCTCCTTCCAATCCCCCCCCCCGCCCCCCCACCCACGGCTGTACAGTGCTATATGCTTCTTTCAAATTCTCGGGCCTAACTAACTAAAAACTGAAATTCTCTATTCTACCTAGGTTCTAATGTTCACAGCTAAAAGCATAGTTGTCTGTGTGAATAAAGAGAACTGTGTCGCTGAGTTGTATTGAGGAGAAAGCTGACTACACGTCCTGGTCTTATGAGACACAGAGGCACACTGTGCTGATCAGGAAGGGCTTTTCTATGTAAACCGAAATACGCGTCACTGTGATTTTTTTCAGCAATCACAACCATAACATCCCAGTCATGACGTCGCAACACAGCTCTATCCTGTCCATTCTCTAAGCGGATTTGCTGGCCACCAATTGTACAGGTAGCGAGAATACGGCACGATATTAATTACGATTATGCGACGATTTTCACCTAATTTATCGTCCAGGTGATCGAAAAAAATTCCCGATCAACATAAAAAACCATCTGCCGATTTCTAACTTTGTCGCATATAATCGATCAACACTAATAGATGTTGTTATTGCCTTGCCGGGTGTGCCTACCCTTATACTTATTTTTTTCAAAAAATGTTTTTGGAAGTGCATAGCCAAACTGTGTTTTGTTAGCCAGTATGAGAGGTGGCTGCACTCATTGGCTTTTTGCACCCGCCCCATCTCCATAGGTTTTTTTAAACCAGTGCAGGGATATTCAATAGCTAGTCCTTTTCACTCCTAAGGGGTATTGGAGTCTGAACATGCTCCAAGAGAGTAACGTTTTTAGTTTTTAGGACTCACCTTTGATGGGGTCCCCTTGACGCAATTGGTAAGGTGATCTTAAAGACTTTTGATCACAAATTTGTTGATACTAAGAACCCCTGAGGTTTTCATATTCCTTAGCTGTAATGCATTTTCAAAATTCCTATATACATTGAGTTTTATTTTTAGTTGATAGTGTTCCATGACGCTGACACTTGGATAGATGCTAATGATGTTATTGCCTTGCCAGTGGTGCACAATATTACTTTATTTTTTTCAAAAAATGTTTTTGGATGTGCATAGCCAAAATGTGTTTTGTTATGCAACACAGGGTACCGTAGAAGTTTTGGCTGATTCAAAATACTAAATCTGACAGAAAACTTGTGCTGTATAAACCTAGCCTTAGAGGAAGCAATCAATCCCACAAGTAAGGTTCAGCAACATCTTGTATCTGAAACAACGATTGTGTTGTGAGAACTCGCTGAGTACTTCAGACTATGTACTGCCAAAATGCTAAAGTCAGTGCCCAGCCTCTACTTTCAAAGTCCAGATAAGCTATAGGTCAACTTCCTGCTTATGAGTCCAAGCAAATCCAGCAAAGTCACACTTGTTTAATTTTTTTTTTCGGGGTTACCCTACGTTCAAAAAGATTGCACCCAAACCAATGGACGACCACAGTACCATCATGCCCTTTAAGAAGGAATGAGTAGATGGTGGCTATCACAGCAGCAACATATTCAGATATCGCTACAGCCCATCAAATTATCCACTCACTGTCACGGCGCGCGGCGCCGCAGCTCGCCGCGGCCGTCCCCGGGTGCGAACGGGGTTCAGGCACAGGTGTGCGGATGCCGCTGCCGTGGTCCTTATGCCTAGGGCTGGAATTACCCCGTACTTACCAAGTCCCCGCTCCTGTATCCAGCTCTGACAGACCGCCGCAGCGCATTAATCCTGCTTAAGGCAGCCGCGCAGCGACTGCCTGGTCCGGGATTTTAACCAATGGGGCCAGCAGCGACTTTAATTGGTTAACTTGTCGGCCGCCTGGTCATATTATATGGTAGACATCCATAGCACTAGCTGACCAGTCTGTTGGCAGTGGTGTTTTTGGAGCGTTCTAGAGTGTGTTGTGTTCAGTCTTGATTTCCGTGTTACCAGTCCGCCTGCTTACGTTCCTGACATTGCCTGTTTTGCCGCCTGCCCTGGACCGCTCTGCCTGACCTATGACCACACGAAACCTCTGCCGCCTGCCGGTGACCTCCTGCCTGTCCCGTCTACGCCTCCGATTTACGGTTTCTGTTACCACGCTGTAACCCCGGCAGCCATCGCATGCAAGTCACGTCAGGGGATTACGACTGGTAGGCTCACGCCGCAGCAAGTCCATCTCCTTTGCGGCGGCGCGGCGTGCCTCTGGTTGAAAAACGGGGGCTACTAGACTCCATTCCCTGGCGTGGCTTAGATATCATCGCTTGCATTGGGCCCAGCGGTTCCACTCACTCCGTTACTGTACAGACTGGCCATGAGATTCCGCCTGGGTACCTCTGCCTGGATCTCAGGGGCACATCGCGCAGGGCTGTTCGACCAGCAGAGTCAACGCATCGACCAGCTTGCGGCCATGATGCAGACACCTGGCGGCCCGTTGCCCTCCAACGGCTGCCGCCTCTGCACATGCATTTCCATTGCTCATGCAATCCATTGCTCTACCTGCTTCAGCTTCGGGGACCCTTCCTCTGCCATCTGCCAATCCCCTTCTTGCTACGATGGAGACCCCCAAGAAGTGCAGGGGATTCATCACAGCCAGTGCTACTTCCACCTCGAAATGATGGGGCCCAATTCCCTACAGAGCCTGCGAGCAAGGTCGCCTTCATAATCAGCCTCTTGTCTGGAGAAGCCTTGGCTTGGGCTACGGCACATATGGGATCGAGGGATCCTCTGACAGCGGACTTCAAAAACCCTTCCTCCCGGGGGTTCCGCACCGTATTGAGGAACAGGCCCGTACTTCCTCGGCCATGCGCCCCGCGCTGCTTCGGCTTCGTGGGTGACACCACTGCGGTCAGTCATTCCGTGCCAGTTTCGCACTCTCGCTATCGGAGCTGGACTGGAACATCGACAGCGATGGTGGGGACTTTTGGCAAGGCCTCTCGGGGCCAAATCAAGGACGAGATAGAAGCCGATCGGGTTTATACCAGCTGCTTGGATGACCCTAATCCATTTGGCCACCCGATTGGATATTCGCTTGCGAAAAGCAAACAGGAGCCTCGCCTACACGGGAAAAACGTCACCGCCCACGACGTATCCCCCGCTTGGCTCCCACGTTCCAGCGGTCACATCTTCCTCCTCCGTTGGTCTCGAAGATGAAACCTATGCAGCTCGAGAGAGCCCACTGTCCCAGGTGGAAGTTCACAGGTCGCCTGAAGGCAGCTCGTGTTTTCCATTGTGGCGGTTTGGTACCTCTTCAATTGGGGTCCTGTCGGTGCGCACGGGGGAAAATTCCGACCTGAGGGCTCGTAGGTAGACGGCAACACCCTAGGTGTCCGAATGGCCTATCCCGTCCTGATCCATGCCCGTTATACATTGGTGCTTCTTACGACAGCACCTTTCAGGCCACCGCCTTTTTTGATTTGGATCGGCAGGAAATTTCATAAGCCATTGAAACACGTGCTGACCAGGTTTAGTCTCACGGATGACTCCGTGCAGAATCCTTTATTTGTATGTCTTCGGTCAGTGTGCGAATGCCTTAAGCGACGCCATCCGGGTCTGTACGGCTCCCCTCTTTCAATGCAGATTGGGGCCCCCCTTCACAAGGAAACGTTGCCACTTCTAGTCCTGCCCAGGTCTTCCTCTGAAATCCGTCTGGGCTTCCTTGGCTCGCCAGGACCCATACTCCGACCTTGGATTGGACGCTCAGGTGATGTAAATGCGTTTGGGTTCCGCGCCCGTGTCACTCACGTATCACTGTCTGTTACCTCAACTCGCTCCCTCAGGTAGCTCTACACTGAACTGTCTGCTCAAAGCCTCCTTCAGGTCTACTTACGCATATTGGGGACTTTGCAGATGTTTTTTCGGAGAGGCAGGGCCGGAAACGCTCCCTTCCTCCCGCCTTAGACTCGTTCCCATTGACCTGCAACCTGGCTGTACTCCTCCCACGAGGCACGGGGTTTATCCACTCTCCGTCCCGGGAGGACTATAGGCCGAGATGTATGAATACATCATGGGAGAACCTCCGCAAAGGGGTTTATCGTAAGTCCTCGTCTACGGCAGGAGCCGGCTTCATTCTTCTGTGGAGAAAACAGATGGGTTCTCTCTAGGCCTGCATCGACTAATGGGGCTTAATAAAATCACCATAAAGAATCCGCTACCCTCTGCCCTTGATATCGGAACTCTTCGACCACTGCGTGGCAGCGAAATATTCTCCAGTGGATCTTCGGAGTGCTTTTAATTTGATCCGTTATCTAGAGGAAGGCGTCGAGTGGAATAACCAGCGTTTATTACGCGCGGGATGGCCACTCGTGAGTATATGGTTATGCCTTTCTGGGTCTCCTGCAAACGCTCCTGCTTGTATTCCAAAGCTTCGTCAATGAGATCTTCCGGGACCTACTCTACGCTGTGTTATTGTCTACTTGGACGTTATCATCTATCTTTTCTCCGGATCTCGTAACTCATCGCCACCACAGTTGTCCAGGGTCTCAGAGCGACTCCGTAACCATCAGCTTTTTGCCCCAATAACCAGAGAAGTGTCTGTTCGAACGCACCACCTTGCCTTTTTCGGGTACTTCGTCTCTGATAAGGGCCCCTCCGGATGGACCCCTTCATAACTCTCCGTGTTTGTTGCAGTGAGCACAACCCGGTGGGCCTTCGGGCCATTCAACGTTTCCTTGGATTTGGACCAATTATTATAGGACAATTTATACCACATTTCTCTACGCTTGTGATCCTCTGGTGGCTCTATACCAAGAAAACGCCAATCCCAAGTCCTGGCCCCCGGAAAGCTCAAGAAGCCTTCAGCCGTCTCAAATCCGCCGTTACGTGTCTGCTCACGGCTATATATCGTCTCGCACAGGACCGAACCCGCCCTTCATTCTGGAAGTGGATGCCGCCTCGCGTGGGTGCCGGTTGCTATCTCCTGCAGACGGTCCTCCGCGGGTAAACTGCATCGACGTGCGGATTCTCTCCAAAACTTTCTCTCGGCAGAGGAATTATACCTAGAGGGATCGATTACTTGGCCATAAAGCTGGCCCTAGAAGAGTGGGTCACTGACTGGAGGGGGCTCGTCACCCTATTGATATTTTCCACCAACCATAAAAACCTCTATATCTTCAGTCGGCTCAACGCCTGAATCCCCGGCCTAGGCTAGATGGTCCTTATTCTTCACCGTTTTGACTTCTGTACACTTTCGGCCAGCGGGAAGAACATCCAAAGCGGACGCCCTATCTCGCGACCTCTGATACGGATGGGTTCTTGACTCTCCTCCACAGCACATTGTCCCTACTGATCGCCCTCGTCACGGCTGCCCCCGTGGATCTTCAAACGTACGTGCCCCCTGGGAACGTCGTATTGTAGCGCCCGGCTTTGCGGCTTAGAAATCCTGAAGTGGGGACATTTTTTCACGAACTGCTGGGATCCAGGAATCCATAAGTCTCTTCAGCTGGTCTTCCCGCTACTACTGGTGGCCCACTCTTGCGCAAGAAGTCAGGACTTTGTGCTGGGCCTGCTCCTCCTGTGCCCGTAATAAGGTTCCTCGCCTCAAGCCCGCGGGCCTTCTTACAGCTATTCTGTGCCGGAAAAACCCTGGACCACATGTCGCCATGGAACTTTGTCACCGATTTACACCCTTCATCATGGAAACACAGGGTCATATGGGTGGGGACGATCGCTTCTCGAAATGGCTCACTTTATCCCACTGCTGGGTTAACCTTCTGCACCCAGCTGGCCCCCAACATTTTTTCCATCACTTATTTTCCGCTTGCACGGTTCTCACGTTGAATGTGGTCTCCGACAGTGGGAGTACAGTTTTGTCCGCTCTTAAATTTTGGCGGTCCTGTGGCTGGTCAATTGCAGATTTCAGTTGGATTTTGCATCTTGCATACCATCTCAATCTAACGGGAGGTTAGAACCAAGCAAAAGGGTTATACCAAGGTTGGGTACCCTACTTGCGGCAACTTGGTCTACTCGTAGGGGTGGGGATAACTGGTCCGATCTTCTCTCCTGGGAAGAGGTTTTACTTATACTCTTTAGAGTCTGAATCCGCTGGGGCCACCCCCATTTTTGTTTTGTCTTTGGGTTACACCCGCCACTCTCCTCTAGGCTACATACGTCTCTTGTCCATGCCGTGATGGCCCATGTAGGGACATCAAGGCTCATCTGGCAGCTCACACGACAGGCCCTTACGAGCTTCTGACCGCACCCAAGCGTCTGGTGACACGGTACCGTAGGGCCCCCGCCCCTATTTGAGCCAGCGATAGTGTTTGGTTATCTGCTAAGTACGTCACGTTTTAAGGTGCCCAGTTACAAGTTTGGGGACCCCAAATACCTGGGTCCTTTTGTGGTGCCCAGCATTGAACCCCGTTCCTAACTTCGCCCCCCCCAACTCTACTATCCCGAACGCGTTTCACGGTCCCTCCTCAACCCTTTGGGGGCCCGCACCGCTTCCCCCGACCTGTCCCCCTCCCCTGTTCAGCACAGATAACCCTTTTGAGGTAAAGGGAGGTGCTGGCGGAAAGACAGTGGGGGGGGAAGCTTCTATCTTATCGACGGAAGGGCTTTGGCCCGGGGGGAAAGTTCAGGGAACCTGAGACCAATTTGCCCCCTGACTCCTCGCAAAATTTCAAAGAAAGGGGGAGAGAAAAGGGGGGGGGTTTCGTCCGGCGCACGGCACCGCAGCTCCCGCGGCCGCCCCCGGTGCGCAGGGGGCCGGCCGGGTGCTGGGGCTCCCCGCACCGTGGCCCCTTCGGCCCTAGGGGGGAAAACCCCCGTACTTCCCAACCCCCCCTCCTGTCTCCAGCTCGACACCGCCCGCGCTAACCCTGCAAGGCCGCGCCCCGGGGGCCGGGTTTTTAAAAGGGGCCAGCGCCCTTTAATTGGTTAATTTGGGCCGCTGGTCCATTTTGGGGTGACACCCCTACACCGTGCCGTTTTTTGGGGGGTGGTTTTTAAAGCGTTTAGATGTTTGTGTTCAGTCTTTTTTTCCCGTGTACCATCCCCTGCTTACTTTCCTGACCTTGCCTTTTGCCGCCGCCCTGAGCTGCCTGCCTCTGACAGAACCTCTCCGCCTGCCCTCCCTCCTGCCTTCCCCGTCTACCCCCGGATTAGTTTCTGTACCCCCCTGTACCCCGGGCCCCCATCGCAACAATCACTAGGGGGAACGACCTGGTGCCTCACGCCGCAGCAAGTCCATCCCCTTTTTTGGCGGGGCCCGGTGAAAACCGGGGGGACTTAGACTCCCTTCCCTGGGGGTGGGTTAGATCATCGCTTGCGTTGGCCCAGCGGATCCACTCCTCCGTTACACTCACCAACCTCTCTCCAGATACTTCTCATAATAATCAAGGGTTGTTCGATGTCCTCAAATTCTTTGCAAGACATGAGCTAGTAACAAAATGACTCTTAAAATTTGATGACAGACCAGAAGGCTGTAGAGCGGGGGTGTCAAGCTCATTTTCACCTGGGGCCACATCAGCCTCATGGTGTACCTTAAAGGGCTGACATAGTTTTAAAATTGTATAAATGGAACATCTCCTTAACAGTTAAATGACCTAATAAGAAGCAGTTACATTTGTTTTTGTATGCTATGCAATTTCTTCCAAGTTCAGCAGTCCCCTAGATTGTGTTATAGACTGCTGTTTTTTGGGACTGGCAGGGCTACAAGGGAATGGAGCCATTTGGGCTTTTGGAAAACAGATTTTGGGGGGATACCTTGTAGTATTTGAAACAGTTCCAGTATATCTGGCTGTAACAGACTGACGGGTTGTGGGTCGTGCTAATTCCCCGGAGCTGAAACCGTGGTAGGTGACCAAGCAGTGGACACCGGAGTGCCGTGCTTTGCGCCGGATTTCAGGACGATAGAAGCTAACTCACTCCTGTATGTACCTTAAGCTATCAAGTTCATGATATATTTACAATTGCTATGGGTTTTAATCAAAACATTACCTGGCAGCCAGCTGACCCACCCAGGGATAGACCTTTCTGCTGGCAACCTGTGTGAGTGACAGAGGTCCAGCCACTATGGACAGAGGGCGTGTCGCAGCAGCCAATGGGAGTGCCTGGAGGCTCATTCATTCAGCTACAGGGGCGGCATCCAGGCACCACATTTAAACTCCCCGCAGGCTGAGAACTGTGCCTGCGATATTCTCTGGGCTGCCTTATTTACCCGTGCTTGGTGTTCACTTGCCTTTTTTGTGTACCAGACCTCCGCTTGTTTTTTGATCTCGTCTTGCGCCTCACTCCCATTCATGTGTCTGACCCTTGGCTCGTTTACTGGTTTCTCTCTCTCATTCTGATTCTTGGCCTGACATTATTGATCTGTTATTGACCCAGACTGTTTGACACTTCTTCCTAGTTTTAGCACTTTAGCTAAAACTGCACTGCACTTTAGCAGCACAAGGACTGTCGCCCAGTTGGTGGCTGCCACCTAGGGCAGATCGTCAAGTAGGCGAGGCGTACCAGTGGGCTGGGATCGGTGGAACCCCCTATTCAGGCAAACAGGAGGACATTATTGACATTTAGGGGAAGGGATGTCAGCCTGTATTTTTAGGTTCCGCCCACATACTTCGGGCAATGAGGAGCAGAGAGTGGGTATTGTTATGTCCCTACTTCAAGGTCCCCCCAGGAGTGGACATTCTCTTTACAATCTGATTCACAAGAACTGTCTTCCGTGGACAGGTTCTTTGCCTCCTTAGGCATAATTTTTGATGACCCTGATAGGGAAGCTGTGGCCGAGGCTCAGCTGACCACCTTGAGGAGGGTAAAAAAAAAAGACTGTGTGAGTATATTGTCCGTATTTTAGTTGCTGTGTGTTCCGTCTGGGTGGAAACGTTCCTGCTCTTAGATGTATGTTTAGGTTAGGAATAGCAGACCATGTGAGTTTAGAGTTGGTGGCTTACCCTAACACCTGGGTTATTTTTGTTGGGCTATAGCACTA
Organism: Phyllomedusa bahiana; assembly: GCA_025379985.1. Lineage (NCBI taxonomy): Eukaryota > Metazoa > Chordata > Amphibia > Anura > Hylidae > Phyllomedusa > Phyllomedusa bahiana. The sequence goes on from JAODAL010007319.1 coordinate 107,133, forward strand.
GTGTTTGTCTAGATAGACCGTTTTCAGGGAAGAGACGTCAGGGTAAAGGATTACATAGTTAGTACGGTGTATGAACCAGACCTCCATGTCCATCCAGAGTTTCAACCATGGGTGGGGGGGAAAAATGTGGCATGTGAGGCGAGAGACGGACAAGGACTTTACAGCCCAGACTCACACAATGGTTAATAGCACTGGAACCCACAAGGGCAAGAAACCAATCTGCTCAAGTGGAGACCATAATCTCTGGACCCCAGTGCCCTCCTCAGACAGATCCAGGAATTTTTACATAGCCTACGTCACGCTTTTATAGTCTTTAGTTCCAGGGAGCGTATATAAGCTCTTTCTTGAAACCTCTCTACAGTTACTGCTGTGACTGCATACTCAGGCAGGCTTATTTCACTGATTCACGTTATTTCTGTGAAGATACGCTTCTTCTACTCGGGAGAAAATGGAAAGCCTTTTTTCTATAGTCGAAGGGAATGTCACCCTTGTCTTTTTGAGGGGGCTTCAATTGAAATAATTTTTCCCCATACTTTTTGTAGGGGGGGACCATTTATATATTTATATAAATTAATCAATGTCCCACCAGGAGCGTCTTTTTTCTAGGAAACTTATAAGTTCAATTTACTAACATCTTCCCTGATAACTAATATGCTCAATTCCCCTTATATGTCTTGGTTGCTCGTCTTTGTTATATCTAGATAGATCAATTTTACATACTATTCTATAATACGGGGGAACAGTTATCTGTTCTAGCATTTTTTTCTTAGTAAAGAAGGTCGCAACCAATGCTTTGATACAGCAGGTAGTATTTATTTCCTGATCCCGCGTGTCATTGCCTATTTTAATACACGCAATATTTAACTTGCCTAGAAGGAAGCTGATTGGATACCATTGCATGCCTATTTTGTAGTCTATGATCTACAAAGAACGCCAGATCACTCGACAAGACGATTCTCCATGGTTTTTTTCCCCTAGGGACATATGCAATGCTTGTTGATTATTTCTACCCCAAGATGCTGAACCTTTCTTTATCCACATGAAACCCCAATTTTGCACAAGTGGGATGCCACAAGCACTCAGTCGTGTCCAGGTTCTGCTTGACAATTTATTGAGCATCTTCAATTTATGCGCAACTTCCCAGCCTTAAGCTTAGGTGTCATCTCGCAAAAAAATCGCAAACAAAACGTGCTATTGTCTCTGCCACTATTATCGATTAAATAAATACATTAAATAAGACGAGGTCCCAATTTACTAGAAGCCCTGCGGCAAACCAATCACAACAGGGGACCACTCAGGTAGTAGGATTATTTACCACCACCATCTGAGTACGATCCAGCAGCCAGTTTTTGATCCAATTACATCATGTATTCTCCTTACCCCAACGATTTTAGTTTTACCTAACTAAACGCTATCGAGGGACTGTTTTGTCAAACTGCCATTTGCAAAGTCTAAAACACACAATATACCACAGTATGTCAAGCTATCAGACTGTCTTCTTAAACTCTTCATAAAAAAAGCATATGTTTGAGTCTGACAGATTCTTTTCCTTAGTTAAATCCATGCTGGCAATCAACTAATTAATATGTGTTTTTCAACATAATCCTGTATATAGTCCCTTATGAGCCATTCAAACATTTTTCCCACAACAGAATGTTAAACTTACTGGTTATAATTACTGGGCAAGTAATTCGAACCTTTTATGATGAATGGGAACTTCATTTGCTTGCGGCCAGCTCTCCCAGGGAATCTACTAAAATATCATGTTCTGGGGCCACACCGATAACGTGTCTGAGCTCTTTAAGATATCTTGGACTGTGAAAGACATCTGCGCCTGGAGCCTTGTTACAATTCAAGTTTATTTAAATTGGTTTGATTCTTTTCGTACACTGAGCCAAATTAATTATATCAGATGAATGTTTTACCATAACAGTAATTGGCACCAACTAAATCCTGCCACTTGGCCCACACCATCAAACTACTAATCTCATTGATAGTATATTCTGAGATGAAGCACATATTTGGGTTCCTCAGCATTCTCTTGGTTCTCACCAGTGACCAGCTCCCCATCACTGGCTTTTAAGGAGTCCTTCTTGCTTGACTTCGGCTTTTTGGCATTTATCATATGCTTCCTAAAGAACTTTATTGGGGTTAGTCTTGCTGTCCTTGGCAACTTGCCTTTCATTTTGAATTTTAGTGCTTTTATCAATTTTTTTACAAGATTTTATTAAGCTCCTCTGTAATTTTCAATGGCTGATTGCTGAGCCCCCCCCTTGACATTTTTTTAAATGCCACTTTTTTTTTGTTTATTGACCTCGTACTGGAAGGTAGAAGCCATGTTGGTTTTCAGTTTTTGTCGCCCTATACTTGTTACCCATAGGAATATAATTTTACAATAAATATTCCTCAACAGTTTTATTTAAAGCTCCCCCTTTCGGACTTCTAATATCACTAATTGCTAATATGACTCAGCTCCCCTGTCTAGGTTCCTGTTATTACGTCCCTCTATTAAGGAAAATTTCGCCCTTTCAAAGTAAATGTTTTATGCCTTCCCCGCTCTAGGTTTTTCTTTTTTACAGTTTACGATAAAATGGAAAATTATATTGTGGTCATGTTACCTAGATTTTCAGGAAACAGTGATATTCCAGCTCCGAAAAGTTCTTGCTTTGTATAGAAATGACCAGATCCAAAGAGCATTACTTTAGTTCGGATCCTCACAAATTGCCACATAAAATTTTCCTATAACAGATTGAGAGAACCTCCTTCCTTTTCAGTCGATTGCAGAGAACCGTGACACCAGTCAAGGCATGGAAATTGATAGTCACCCAATTATTATCACTATACATGCATGTTGCTGCCGCAAATTCTTGAAGTTTGCATCTGGTCTTCTATCTCTCTCTGTGTTTTGTTCCGGGGATAGTTTGTTTGTATAATTTTTCGAGTTTATTTGTCTGACTTTTATAACCTCACATCCTTGGTGTAATCTTCTTATGCTATTAACACCATGTATTTCCATCATTTCACTTTTGCTCTTTTTTCTTCTTTCATTACAGACACACCTCCTCCTCCCCCATCATGTTCGACTATGTCTTTCTAAATGGATTAAAACAATTGTAAGATTGACCGCCCCATATCAGGCGAGGAGTCCAGCATGATTTCAGACTATTATCCACCAACCATCAATTACAGCTCCTCTACAAACTAGAGACGAAAGTTCCCCCATTTTTGGATGCAAGAACATTCTAGCATTTGTGATTAGACCATTTTTAAAGTTCACCTTCCAGTTTTACACTTTCCCAGTCATTGGTTTGGCGATTGTATCTAACATGTTCATTAGCACGATGGGTTATAATTTACCGTTCTAGTAGACAGCTTGGGATATAAAATTACCTGTTCAGATGGACGGTATTAAGGATTTAAACATCTCTCCTTCAGTAGATTGCCATGGGATTATACCTATACCTTTAATTAGACAGCATGTGTTTATTTATTACCACAGTTAGAATAGAGGGCTATGAGATTACAATGAGGTATATTGTGTGGTAAACCTATTTTCTTTCTATGATGGTTTCAGCTTCACACATTTTCACAATGTCCTCTGGTCAACTTCATAAATCGACCCAATTTACTCTTCTCCAACACCGCGCGATATAGGTCTGCCCACTCTCTAACCTATCTACCCCTTCTTTTCTATATTGTACCTCACTCTCTATTCCCTTAGTTTTTTAAAACTCCCACATCGCTTCTAGAATTCTTCCCCAGCACAGCAGACCCCCTTCCATTCAGGTGCAATTTATATGTTACGAAAATCAGACTTGTACCCAATGAAAAATCAAGGCCCAGTGCTACTAAAGAACCAAAAACACCTCCTAGTAATACACCAAGACCATCTCAGCATGCATTCAACTCCCTGAGCACCAGCTGTCTTTCCTAGAGTAGGCATGGCACCGGCTGTATTCCGGGTGAAAACGACCTTGGAGTGTCCTTCCCTTCAGCTATTTGAGCCTAGTTCTTTAATAATTAATTCTTTAAGGAGCCCTCCACTACCGTGCTATTTTGTAATTTGGTTCAAACATGGGGACCACAAAACCAGTTCGGGTCATCGACCAGGCCCCTCCCAGTAATTTTATCCACCGGTACCACCCTCACCATGCCGAACCATAGGCCCCAGGGAGGAAAGCAATAACCCGTTTGGTTGATGGGGGCGGTCCTGGCGACAAAACTTATTTTATCCCGTTTTATGATTATAGAACCCCTACAACTACTAACTGTCTTTTCTTGCTGCATTCCCATCCCCCCCTAATACTAGTTGGGCTCTCTTGGCTAGCATAGGAAGAGACAGTGTATGTCAATAGAGGCTGCCCATTTACTGAGGACTGAATTCAGCAAGAATTAACACCCAACTTGGCAATTTTGCCTGGAAATCTCAAGAGGAGAATGCGACCCTTCCTTTTTTATAGGTACCCCCTAGAGCTCTCTGTACTATGTTAACCCAGTACATGGCTACCTCCTGCTGATCCAATACTCCAACCTCAAAATTTAGACCATTAATACTGTTTGATCCAGGAGTAGCAAACTCTTATCTTCATTTGTCAATCGCCCTCAGTGTTCGCATTTTGCTCCTCTAGGTCTAAAATCGCGAGCTACCAGAGTAGCAACATGCTACATCTGACTTCAGCACGATATTAACACTGGTCCTCATTCGCTCAGTAAGTGTTACATATGGCAGATTCGTAGCACTGTGGATCAAAATTGCCAGTCGAATGTCTGGCACCTTTACTTCCTGGTGCAAACAGCAATGTAGACTGGAAAAAAAAAATAAAGTTTAATGTGATTGGAAGTATTAAAGAAAAGTGGTTTTGTATTACTTACCATGTTTTTCTCTCCTGTTTTTAAATCCGGTTTGTCTACTTCCGCAACTCTGCTTCTCTTCAAGAACTGGAGTTTGTGCAGCAATGGTAGCCCCAACTAGAAGACACGGGTGCTGGAATATTTATAACCTGTTCACACCAGTAACCACCCCCCAGTCATGTAGACTCAAAGGTACTGGGAGTACACCAAGTGGTGCAAAGGTACCGGGAGTAAACCTTTTTTTTTTTTTTTTTAATGTGATCAGTACCTTTAATTAACAACCTGCAATAGAAAAATAAAACAACCTGTTCACACCAAGTAACCCCTCCCCCAGTCATGTGACTCAAAGGTCCTTAGGAGTACACAGTACACCAGAATAAGGATGCAAAAGGTCTGGGAGTAACACCAGTGCTTTTTTTTTTTGTGTCCAGTCACTTTAACACAACCTCGCAATAGAAAAACTAAAACAACCCTTGCTACAAACTATATATAGCCACTCACACAATCCTCAGTTTGTTAACTCAGCACTTGTTCTTCCAAGAACATCAGTTTTAGAGCCAAGCAATGGTGCCACCAATTGTGCAAGCAATCTATAGAGCTCTAGGTCTGGTTTTTTACCTAGTTTACACCAAGTAAAACCCGCCCCAACAGTCATGTGACTACAAGGTTATGGGAAAGTACGCCAGTTAACACAGTGAGCAAAGAGTCGGGTTGTTCACTGTGCTTTTTCTTTTTTTATTTTTTTTTTTGAACGTGTCAGTTCTTTTTATAACACAACAAATGCAATAGAAAACATAAACAACTTTGCTACAAACTCATATGTAGACAACTCAAACAATCCTACAGTTTGTTAAATACAGCACTATCGGGTCTTCAAACACATCAAGTTTGCAGTTCAAGCAATGGAGCCACCTATAGAGCCAGCTCTATAGAGCATCCGGTGCTGGATTTTATCAGCTGTTCACACAAGCTAACCCCCCCCAGTCATGTGACCTCAATGGGTCCTGGGGGTGTACACCAGTACACTAGTGATGCAAAGGTCCTGGGAGCCCCCACGTTAACACCAGTGCTTTTTTTTTTTTTTTTTTTTACAGTGATCTGTACTTTACAAAACACAACCTGCCTACTACGAAAAATATAAAACAATTTGCATACAAACCTATATTTAGCCACTCACCTATACTACTAGTTTGAGTAACTTCAGCAACTATGTTCTTCTCATGCACACTCAGTTTGAGCCAAGCTATGGAGCCACCCAAACAGAGCCAGTTAGTCCACTCCAAACATGTCCTCCATCCTTTCAATTGAGGTTTCTGTTAATTAACCCAAAGGAGCCACAATTGCTAGTGGAGGGCTTCTTCCCGCGGCTTCCTGCTAGTGGACCGTAGGAAACTTCCCCATCGTAGTCCAGGATTTTGTGTTTTCTACTGTGGTGAAGATGTGAACGTCCATAAGGGAGTGCTCCAAGAGGCAAGACCAGACCAGAAAACTCCAGTGCCTAGGTGATTTGCCCAGGAAGGTCAACCAAGCAAATATGGTTATTTCACTGTTGTATCCAATTAATGTGGCTCGCTCACTCGTTAAAAATCTAATACATTCTTTGTTGGTTTCTGGCGTAATGCTTTTGTGGATTCTGGGTCTGCTTCCAGTTTTTTAAGTAGACGCTTCCTTTGAACAAAAACAGTAAATGGGACTGCATTGGAGACCTATAGCTGATTCCTTGCTGTTTGTGGTTATTGACTCTTCTCAGGCTGGCGTAACGTAGTGACACAAATTCCAATATAGTTTACTCACGGAGCTTGAAGATGTTGGTAGGATTATATATACTGAAAATTGTGATTATATTTATATCAAAAATGGAGGGTCGCTGCCCGATGATGTGTTTTTGGTGGATGCCATGGCTTCAAAAAACACAAATGGTGTATTGAACTTGTGATTCAGGATAATTATTCTAGTAGGGAAGCTATAGTGTTTGACTGATGTCATCACTATAATACTGGGCAAACATTTGAGCGTGGAGCAGATTCCTGTTTTATTCGTGTCTTTGATGATGTATTTTCTCAGAAATAATCAGGGGAGTTTTTCTTCCAACTAATTGATCTTACGAAGGTTGCCATTGATCTATTGACTGGAGAATATAGGATTTCATAATGGCGGTGCGGTTAGAGAATCTGTCAAGAAAGATTTAAATTTACTTAGACCAATATGAGCAATATTTTGTGTGGCCAAAAGACTTACAGAAGGGGCTTTTACCAATATTCGGTGTGACAGGGTTTTTTCTTTTTCGGCATAGGTAAATAATGGTTGGTGGCCTCCGTCATGACTTAGTGTTACGTCTGTTAATTTTTTTTTATAATTAAATATTATACTTGATATAAATTATTTAAATATTCTAAATATATTATTTATTATTAATGGTTTAAACATTGTGAATTTAATAAAAAATAAATAAATAATAACCTTGAAAAATAAATATAAATATAATGATAATAAAATGATTATAAAAAAAAAAAAAAAAAATAATTACAAAAGAAAATAAAAAACTATAAAATAAAAAACTAAAAAAACAAAAAAAAAAAAAAAAAAAAAAAAAACAAAAAAAAAAAAAAAACAAAAAAAATAAAAAAAAAAACAAAAAAAATTAAAAAAAAAAAACTGTATATCAAGTACTATGATAAATAATATTATACACCGTTCACTCTATCTAGATTCCTAGATGTTACATGTACTCGAATCCATAAACTACAAAGGAGGGCGAAGTAGGCGTTTTCCAAAGGCTGGGACCTGATGAGGGGCCTAGTAAACATATTACGTTAAGGAGCTGTATGGGGAATGGTGGTTATCGGAGGGGGAATTAGAATGTTGGGGATTGTTTTGTTTGTGGTGATGCAGTTTTGGTTCGTGTAATGCTCACTGCGACGTCTTAACAGAAACTGGATTTATCGATGTTATTTCTGGGAGACTATTAGGTTGTGTCGGGTTTGGTTTTACAAATGGATGAACGTTTATAACTCTATTTCGGAAAAGATGGTCGTCACATGTTAAACACCAGTACAACAGGTTTTGAAATTCTTGAAGAGAAAATTAGCTTGTTCCGTCAAACTTGGTAACAATGTGTATTTCGAGAGTAGCATGGACGAAGGTACCTTTCTTGGGTATATCCTGGACTCCTAACTCATGTTTGTATGGACCCCTGTATACAATTCAAGCTATTTTCGACCTGGTCGGCAAATTTGTACTTGAAGGCCCGATCAGTGTTTCATGGTGTTGCGGACTATTATGAGGATATGTTTGTTTATTTGTTATTTCTTTTGTTTTAGTTCAGACCGGTTTGACTGACATAATTAGAAGGGGTAAACTTCAATAACTGGCGACACTGAGGCCGTAGAGGCCGTTACGAAAAATGACAGCTGATCGTTTTGTATTGGATTTATGTGTCGGGATCGGAGTTGTTGGCTATTAAGTGGCGTCTTTCGAGGAATGGTGCACTTCCTTGTAGGTTCAGTCCCAACATCAATCAAGTCATGGCCTTACAGAATCACTAAAGAAACCTCACCCTTTATAGTGAGTGGCTAAAAAGGGTTGAAATCCGCTCGGACGTTGGGCATTATTTTTCACGACGATTTAACTTTTGATTGTCTACTTACCGATCAGGTTCTAAGAATGTTAAGGACTTGATGCGGCTGTCAGGATGCTTCGAGCTTCCTATGTCAAAGAAATTAATGGTAGGATCCCATGGTAAATTTCGTGTCACAAATAAGGAGAGGAATGATTTGCGCTTATGTGAATTGTCTTTGTTACTACTGGATTTTTGTGATCCGGAAGTTAAAGGGTTCCTGTGGCGTTGGTCGGTGTCCACCACTAATGGTTCGGCTCCCAAGCTATTTAAAAGAATTATTAAATGGTTCTACTGTTTTTTCATGGTACATCATGGAGTTGTTATGGCAGTAAAAGACGATTACTCGTATTTACTGGTGGCCTCATTTATGGTCTCGTGGATTGTTTGTTTAGGCATTTGTGGGCTTAGTGTGAAGTCTGCGCTCGGGCAAAGAGTTCCCAGAACTCATCCTAATGGCGAACATTGCCCATATGTTGGGGTTTACACTGTTATTCTCGTTTTTTTGATTCTGGATTTGCAAAATCTTCATTTTGTTGTTTTCTCTATTTTTCACGCATTTCCTTATGTGGTATTTTAGTTGTATTTTGTGTTTGATTTCCTCTTCCATATTTTTTCATTGAGGTTATGGGTGTATATGAATAAATACGGGTTTTTTATAATTATTTTTTTTTGAGCTGTTGTTGGGTTGTTTGGAGTTCCGGTTTTTTTCTCAGTCGTGTTTATTTAATTGGTTGTGAAATTTTATTGTTTTTTACACCTTATATTCGCATTGGGGTTTGTTGTGAAATTTTTGTACCAATGACACATTATTAGTTGGTGTTTGGGTGCTTGTAGAAACACAAAGTTTGTTGTAATACTTAATTATATTTGGATATAATGTACGTTTTTTGTGTGTTTTTCCGTTTGACGGATTGGTTAAGTATTGGTTTTTTCTGAGACTGTAGGTGGTTGGACTGTGTTTGATTTGTATCTGATTTGTGGTGAGGTTTTGTTTTTTGTTGGTTTTGTTGGAGCTTACGGTGAGTTTTATTGGTAGATGGTTGGGTGTTCTTTTAAAGAGGGATTGGTATTTTGACTCAGGTCCTGCGAATTCTCCAGATTTGTAATTTTGGGCTGTTGAAGTGGGGGTTTCAATTTGGGGTTATACTTTTTTATCATGGGGTAATGTGCTCTGTTATTTGAATGCAAGATTCGGTATAAAAGTTACTTAATACATTCTGAACTTGTATATGGTTTGGCTGTTTTTTTACAATTTGGTGATTGTTTTATTTTGTTTCTCTGATGCTTGTGCTGGTTGCTTACCTCGATTCCATTTATACTCGCAGTTTTGGTTTTCACCAAGGTATGCGCTCATTTTCCAGTTTTTTTGCTGTACAGTGTACTTTCGTAATCTACCTGCTTGGGGGATTTTTTGTTTTGTTGTTGGGATTGCTTGTTATTTTTTTAATTAAATTAGTTGTCTCGTTTTTTGCTTTCATTGTTCATTGGGCTTCATTAGTTTTTCAGAGTCAAAGTCAATGATCACCATTCGTTGTTTTAATACTCATGAACAATCCAGGTTTTATAGAGGTAAAATTTCGCGATAGATTGACGTGTCGATACTCTATTTGTTCTAGGAAGGGTTTGCTGTGTTGAGGGTTATAATAGTTATTGGAGGCTGTTTTATACACCTCTGGGAATATTCTGCGATATTTAAGGTTCTGTCTGGTGTTATTTGTTTGTAGGTCCATTTTCATGTGGTTATTTGATATGTTTGGTCATATCCATCGGCTTGGCATAACGCGCCTTTGAATCTTGGACTCCCGTTGTAAATGTTCGCATATGGTTCACATGTGAGTATTTGGTCCACGTGGATAAGTGGGTTATTAATTAATCCGGTTCTTGATTGGAGAGAGTCGTGTTGTGTTCGGTTAAATTTCGATCCTATTTAGTTTCGATGAACCTTATGTAAAGAAGGAAATTCCTTTCATCCCAGACTCCATATCCTAGACCAGGGGGGAAGGTGTCCGATTGGGCCGCTCTCTAAAATGGGAGGTTACTGTAACTATGTAAGCATGTCACTTGCCAGCTATGCTGGCGCGATTGCAGAAACTGTCTTGTCCAGATTAAAGCTGATGTTGCGACCCACCTGGAGTGTTGTCCACTTATTCGGTTTCTGGAAGCTTGTATTCTCTTGTATTGGTATGTGACTGTAGACCCATGCCACTCCCTTGGACTTAGATGAGTTTGGGGTTGGTTTCGTGTTGTGTGTCGCTAGCATTGTCCAATGGTTTGTAGGTGCCCTGGAGGGTGCTTCCATAGTCTATGTTCTTTAACAAGAGGGTTTTTTGGTGTGGCATCCAGGCACATCATTTTTAAAAACTCCCTACAGGTTCTGATGTGTTGAGCTGTTGTTGGGTCCAATGCGATATTGTCCATGGTTACTTGCCATTATATTAACCTAGTGTCTTTTGGTGTTCGTTTTTAGACTTTTTTCTTTTGTTATCAGACCTCCTGCTTGTTTTATGGACCTTGTGCTTTGGACTTGATTCTGATACGCCTCGTTCCGTTAGTGTTTTTTTTTCTCGGGACGTTCATCGGCTTGTTTATGGGTTTCTCTATCTCGTTCTGATTTTAGGCCTGACATTTATGATCTGTTATTGGACCCGGACTGTCTGAACCTTCTTCCTCCTGATGGCCAGCCATCTAGCAGCGCAAGGGACTGGTCGTGCCCATTTGGTTGGCTTGCCCACCTTTAGGTGCTAGTTAAATCATTAGTAGGGAGGACAGTCGACTGGGTTCAGTTTATTAGGGCTCATTTCTGTATTTTCCATTGATATGAATCAGGCTTTCCGCTGATTATAAGTCTTGTACTTTTTGAATGTTCAGTTCTATAATGCTTGTGAATTTTAAGACACTGTTAAAGTACTTGATAGAATGGTGTGTCTGTAGGTAGGGAGGTTTGGGGGTTTCTTTGAGGTTGCCTGACTATGCTCTCTTTACCCATTCCCCTTGACAACCACTACAGCACTATTAGGTTCCCTTGCCCTTGTCTCACAGAGGGAGAGTATGGGGATTGGTGGCGTTGGCAGCACCTTGTTGCTCAGGAGCTAACCACTGCTGCTGCACCCTCAGGTTTCCTGGTATTTGATGGCGAAGGGGGTGGGGGAGTATGTGGTGTAGTGACTTGTCCGCATTTGCTTGGAAGCAAGTACCTCAGAGATTTACTCTGATGTACTCAGGTCCTTTTGTTTATGTGTGGGGGAGAGGTGTCTTTGTTTGTGGGACTCTCTGTGGTTTTTTGCTGTACGGTTGTTGAAGTAAAAGTTACTGGACCAACGTATAGTCATTATGTTTGTAGGTCCGACCAGATGAACGAAGGCTCCATTTACTTTTTACTTTTTCTTCTTTAACTTTTATTTTATCGTAGTCTTTCAGTCTTATCAAGGCCTTTTCCTATTAGTCTCTTTTCCGGTTGATATCTGCAGAACCCTCTATCGAGAGATTCGGGGTTGTGATTTGTTTCTCGCATGCTCAATTCGCTCTCTAGCTGTACAGACTGACTTAACTGAGCAAATCTTTATGCTGGTCAATTGCATCCCACTCTGCAAGAAGCTAGCCGCCCTGTTCGTGTTCAGGCCAGCTCCCACCTCTGTTGAGCTCTCTAACTGGGCGGTACTCTGCCACTGCTGACTCATTGCATCCCGAAGTTAAATTATAAATTGTTTATCTTGTCTGTAATGATAAATCTAAACGAACTTTAACCTACTTGAATGCAGAGGGTGCCTTTTTCTGGTCGTGTGGTCTCTCCAAGGCTTATATTTAATAACTTTACTTTCACAAGTTGTTTTTCTAATTCCCATAGTGTGCTAATCGATAGACTGGCATAACAAGATCTCCTGACGTAGCTGGTACAACACGAGCTCTCATCTCTCAGATACATACTCTTACAATTAGCGTTACATAGCCACACTCCATGAGTGACGACGTCTTTAAAATTTAGGCCTTTGTCTCCAAACGATCACAAAGAACGTTGACCAAGAACATCACAAGAAATTGACATGTAAGCGTTTGAGATTTTTATTTCATTAGGGGTTAGTAAAAAGAATTTGCTTTAAAGAAGTTGTCCAGTTTAATAACAATCATATGTAGACTGGCATTGCAACTCCAAAGCACCCACACATCTGGAAGTAAAGAGAAGCAGATCCTGGGAGCTTCAGAGCTCCAGGGGCAGGGAACAGGGAAGTGGATTTTGTTTTCTTTATTTTTCCCCACCCGGCCCCATTATCTATAAGTTTATAATTCTGGTCAAACCCTTAACCTTTAAGAATCACAACAAGTTTTTACATAATCCCTCTATTTTCACAGAGAAGTAATTTGACAATTGATGATAAGCAATTTCATTGTCTGATGTGTCCTGTTATTTTTTTTTTCCTAACAAATGAAGAATATACAAGGTGTGGAGTTGTTTCCAAGTTTTGAGTTTGCATTTAATTTAGTAAAAAAAAAATGATGTATCAAACGGACTCTCCAGCGTCATCCATCATCATCCAGCAGAATCAACATTATCAGGATCATTTCAGCAGTTTCAGTGCTAGGTTTTACACACCAGAGAGCCATCTAGTGAACAGCATGTGGTACTACTTCCAATTTTGAAGACCTTCCTCTGATGTCACAAAACAACAAAGCTGCTGTTCTGAGAAGGTTTATTTATGTATCCAACCTTGGCTTGTGGATCTATTTTTAAACTGTTACTTGGCAGTCTGATCTTGACTATGACTTGTCTTTTGTCTCACATGGCTTGTTGTCTCCAATTAGCATTTTGAGTATTCTGAACAGTTCCATTTCAGCCAGAAGCGCTGAATATGTGAGCGTGGGTGAGGGGGTACTGCAATGTTTTTATATGTATACCGTGGATGAAATAAGTATTGAACACTTGACAGTTTTCTAAGTAAATATATTTCTGCATCTAGATGTCTGGTAACAACCCACCAATCCACGCAGGCAAAGAAAATCAAACGACAGATGTCCATAAATTAAGTATGTATACTAATGGTATGTATGTGACGGTATGTAGAAAAATGAGAAATGACACAGGGAAAAAGTATGGAACAGATGAAGCAAGAGAGGTGCAAAAGCCATGGAAAGTCATGACACCAACTGATGGTGTAACTCCGACTCCCAGACCGCAGGCACGTCAGTTATCCGGCTGCTGGTCGTTCCCATGCTCGCTCAGGCTGCTGTTCGATCTCAGCTCCTGCCGTGTCCCATGCTCACCTGCTCCCGTCCTGCTTCCTCCTCAGCAGGTGCGCTCCTCTGCACTTTCCTCCCCACTAGGGGCGTGCGCATTTCGGTTCCCTAGATTTAAAGGGCCAGCGCGCAACAGGTATCCAATCCAATTCTTGCAGGAGCTTTTTTAAGGATGCCGTTGCCTGTTCTACGCCCCCAGTTGTTGGTGCCCTTTTCCCTAGAGTTTAGTTCGTGCATATTTTCTGACTCCTTTTTGCTACCTACTGCATCTATTTAGCTACCTGACTTTACTCTATCTGCTGACATTTTTCCCAGCCGTGCCTGCAGTCCTCCTGAGCTGCCTCTCTGCATTTGGCCTGTCTCGTGCCTCCCAAATTCGGCTGTCACCACCAGTGCCTACGTCAAGGGTAGCGACCTGGGGGTTTCCCTGCAGCTAAGTCCTTCCCGGGGGCGCGGTAAAGACAAGAGGCCCCTTAGACTACGCCCCTCGGTGTAGGTGACTCCAACTCCCCATGGTAACCAGTGAATCCACAATCCTCTCCCCCGTGCATCGTGACAGATGGCTTTTAAGGGTATGTTCACACGGATACTTGCAGGCATATTTTGGCATGTAATTGGAAGGGAAATATGCCTGAATTATGCCCCCAAATATTGGTAATTCATAGTCTCTTTGAAAGGTATAAATTTACCTGCCGTTTTCCTTGGCGCAAAATATATACTGGGAAAGAAGTGACATGAAAACTTTCTCAGGCTTTCACGCTTCAGAAGTACGCACTGGCCAGTGTGTACTTCTAAAGTAGCAGGTGCATGTCACAATTCGCAGTAGTGGATCCACTGGGCCAACGCAAGCGATTATGTTAGCCACGCCAGGGAGCAGAATTAAGTAAGTCTGGTTTTTTACCCCGAGCCTGCGCAAAGTGGGGTGGATTGCTGCGGTGGGTTCTACCAGGTCGCTAACCCCCGACGTGATTTGCTTGCGGAAGCAGCCGAGGTTTAGCGTGGTTTTTAGCATGGTACAGAATCGTCAGGCAAAGGGTCGTTAGTCGGGGACAGGCGGGTAAAGGTCAGGGGGCGGCGGCAAAGGTTTGTGGTCGAGGGACAGAGGCAAATGGTACGGTACACGGTAATCAGAACAGACTCAGAGAAACGCTTTCTCAATAGGCCATTGCACTAAAGATCCTACGGGGACGTTCCGGAAGGAATTACCTTATATAGGGTCAGCGACCAATTTAAATTTAAGAGAGACACTGCGCGCCCTAAGGAGCGGGGACGTGCGCGCAGGCCAGCAGGAAGTCACGGGGATGCAGGAGCGCGGTTAGGTAAGTTGGGATGTGCAGAGAATCAAGTGCGTCCGCGGGCCAATACATGGACCACGGTGCCACTCGTCCCTGAAGCCGGGGACACAGTAGAAGCCCGAGCGCTCCCGTGGGTCCGGGCGGGGGGGACCGCAGGACCGCTCATGACATGGCCTTATTCTATAAGATGCAGCAGTTTTAGAGCATTTATGTCAGGCCTAGCTGTGTTCGGATGCAAAAGGGTTTGAACAGCGATGTCGCTCCCTCCCTGTTACACTTGCTGCTGACGCTTTTGTGAGGGGCAGGGGCCCACCCAAACCCCTGCAGGGGGGGGGAGGGGCCACTAGCCAAATGGGAGGACCCGGAGGCCACCCCAACACTGCAGGGGCGGTATCGGGAATCCCATTTAAACTCCCTGAAAGCTGACTGCTGCCCCTTTGTGATTTTTCCTGGCTCCCTTGTGGTTCTTGTTCTTTGTGTTGTTTTTTTGGGTTTAAACCAGTATACCTGACCTGGCTTTTTTCTCCTGACTCGGTTGTCTCCTGATTTGTGCTTCGCTTCCTTTTGGGCTTTTTGACCTCGCTTGTTTACGTTTATTTTTTGGGTTCTGATTTGTGGCTTTGGCTTTCCCTTTTTTTGTTATTGCCCCCGGGGGGGGGGGCCTTGTTGGGATTTATTTTTTCCCTTTGACACCCCCGCACTTTACCCAGCACGGGGACTGTCGCCAGTGGCCGTCTGGCCCCTAGGGCGCAGGGTTCAAGTGGGCCAGGGACAGTGGGCGGGTTCCATTTTGGGCTCATGCACCCCCCTTGACGTGACTTTATCACGGGCCGGGAAACCTTTTAATTGCTCTCCCCTTAAACTATGGACCCAAAGGGACAGCTCGGGTTTAGAAGGGCAGAGGCAGGGGCAAAACCCGGGCAGCCCAGGATCTGGCCCCTTGAGGGTTGGAACAACGGGGCTACCCCAAGTCAGAGGGCCCCCTGCTTTCCCTTTCCCCCTCCTGTGGAAACCCCTATCCAGTTGGGGGACAGGTTTGCAGGGGGGGTAACAGGAGGGCCTTTGGGGGTTTTTGAGGGGGGTTGTCGCCTGTTTTTCAGGCTCCGCCCACTTACCTCAGGGAATGGGGGAAAAAGGGGGGGAAAATTGTAATTTTTCCTTACTCCCAGGGCCCCCCCGGGAGGTGGGCATTTTCTTTTACCGCATAAACTCCCCTAAAACTGTTTCTGGGGAAACAGGTTTTTTCCCGGTTTGGGGGGGTTACTTTTTAAATAAACCCGATAGGGAAGCTGGGGGTGGGCTCAGGGACCACCTTGAGGCAGGGTGGGGAAGACTGTGGAGGGGGGTTTTGCTCAAATTTTTGTCGCGGGGGCTTTCCGTCTGGGTGGAACGACGCAGCTCCGGGATCCAGTTTGTTAGGGTTAGCTGACCATGTGAAGGATTTTTTGGGTTTGGCTTACCCTTTCCCCTGGTAACTTTAGATGGGGCCCAAGGGCACTGGCCGTTCTTTGGGGACAGACGTTTTAGGGAGAAAAACGGCAAAAAAAAGGTTTTCCCCCCCCAGGGGTTTCCACCCCATGGCCCACCCCAAAAACCCTTTTTGTTTCCGACATAAACCCAGAGGACCCCAAATGAAAAGTAGGGGCTTTTTCTGTCACTGCAGAAAAGGGGACCGTGGGAAAAAAATCATCGCTTTCCGGGGTTGTGCTTCTATGGGGAGAAGGGGAAACACGGGAATTTCCGGGAAAATGCCCCAAAAACAAAAAAAGGACCAGGTGGGAAAAAAACCCCAACGCCTAGGGGGTTTCAGCGGGAGGAAACCTGGGCGAGCAGGTTTTTCCCTATTGTTCACAAAGTTGCTGTTTCCCCCTTTAAGTTTTTCATACTTGTCTCTATCCGGTTCTTGGGAGTGCTTTGGGGTTTCCGGGAAATTAGTTTCAAATTTTTTTTGTTATGCGTTTTTTGGGCCAAACGTCTGGGTTTCCTTTTTTGGGACCGCAAATCGACTCGCTGGGGCTGTGGCTATTGACTCCACAAAGTGGGGAAGCAATCCAATATTGTCCCCCTGAGCGGAGAGGGTGGTCGGATCCATACATATTAAAAGGGTGTTTCTATTCGTCATGGAGGGGCTGCCGTGTGTTGTGTTGGGGGCCCCGCCCTGGCTTCAGTTTCATAACCCAGGGGGTTTGACTGGGAAATTTAGGGAAATTAGTCGGGGGTGGACCAAAAGGGGGTGTTGACAGATGGGCTCCTTACCCTTGGGCAAAAACTTTATGTTTTCAGGCTTTAATTTTTCTATTGGGAAATGGGGGTTTCCAGCGTTTTTTAAGCCTAGCGGCAATTTTGTGAAGTCGAAAAGTCGGGTAAGGGTTTCCCCGAATCGTCCTCCTGGTGAAATATGCCCTCCCCTTTTACCTGAAGTCCGTTTTTGTGGTTTGGGGTGGGGTTTAAAACCCGGGGGCTTATCGGGTGAAAATTACCCCCCTTTTTCTTTTATACAAACGTTTTCCCGTCGTTTTCATTTGTTTAAAAAAGGGGATATTCGCCTGTGACTTCCCCCTTGGGGCCCCCTTCTCCAGTTTGCATAGAGGGAGGGGTTTTGAACCCCGACCAGGGAAGGGTCCGTGGCCCTCCAAAAAGGGGGGGGGTACTGTCGGGCTTTTAAACTGTGCTTTTTGACTGCAGACAGGTTTCAAAAAGCTTTAAAGTGGCTCCCTCCCCGATTCACTTGCTTTCTGACAGCTTGTGAGTTGGGAAAAGGGGGCCCCCCCCACTCCCTTTCAGGGGGGAGTGCACCGGGCCAAAGGGGGGATGGGGGCCGCTCCAATCAGCTGCAGGGGCGGTATCCAGGAATCCCTTTTTTAAAATCCCTGAAAAAACTATCTGCTGGCCTGCGATATTCCTGGCTACCTTTTGGTTCTTGTTCTTTGTGTTGTTGTTTTGCTAACCCGTATACCGACCTTTCGGGTTGTTCTCCCGACTTGGCTTGTCTCCTGATTTTGTGCTTCGCTTCCCTTTGGCCCTTTTGGGCCTCGCTTGGGGTTTTCGTTTATTCCTCTGGTTCTGATTTGTGGCTTTGGCGTTCCCATTTGATATTGACCCGGGATGTTCGACTATTTTTCCTTCTGACGGCCCCGCACTTTTTGCGGCAGGGTTGTCGCCCCGTTGCCGTCTGCCCCCTTTGGGGCCCGGGGACGTAAGTAGGCAGGGACAGGGGGGGCTGGGTTCCAGTTTGGGGGTCACTGCACCTCCCCTTTACCCTGACTTTTTTTCCTCAAAATTTTTTAATGGTAATGTTAAAACCCCGCCCCAAAGGCTAATTTCCCCCCCCAATGACAGTTATTCAAAATGTTTTTACTATTCCCAAAGGGAATAGGTTTTTTCAGTTGGGAGTGCGGGGCAACCCTTTGTTTTGGGGGGGGGGTTTGAAAAAAAAGGACTCTTTGAATGACTCTTCGAATGGGCTCTTCTAGCTGAAAACTGCGTTTTTAAACATTAAATACCGAAAAAATAAAAGTATCTTACAGAATAAGGGGCCCCAGCACTGGAAAAAAGAGGTCTGACACTTTGCTTTTTCCGGGCCCCCAGCAAAGGGGGGATAATTTATGTGAAAGGTTCCTTTAAGTTTGCCTTGAACCTTTACTTTAAGATTTATGATATCGTTCTTTTTACTCTTGGGGGGGATAAAAGGGAGAAGGGGGGGAGGGGGTTTTTAAAATAGCTATGTTCACCCATGATGTTAATTTTTTTTTTCCCAAGGAATCCAGTAGCAATTTACGCGTTAATTTTATCAACTGAGGTGTTTTGTTTTTGCTCACATTTTAAGATAAACTAAACCCCAAAACTGGGAAATTTTTTAAAAATTTTTTTAAAAAATTAAAATAAAACATTTTCTTTTTTTTTTTTCCCGCACAAAATTTGGTTTTGCAGTTTGGCCCAAAAAAATCATTAAAATGCCTGGAAAATTTTAGACTGGGGGACTTTTGGGGGGGGTCTATATAACCTAAAATTATCCTCCACTTACTTTACAAATCAAAAAGAGAACTTCAGAGATGGGAAAAAAAATTTCACTCCTAATGTTGGAAAAGGTTTTCCCCGATTAAAATGGGGGGAAAACTTTCCCAAAAATATTTAACCCCCTTTAAAAGATTCCTCTTTTTTAAAGAACCCAAAGGG
>JAODAL010007320.1:0-107500 GCA_025379985.1 Phyllomedusa bahiana
AATGGAAAAAAATCCGTTTTTTAAAATCCCCAAAAATTTTTGTGTTTTTTGTTTTTTGGGAAGTTTGTTATTTGAGGGGCAGCTTACGTAAAATCTTTTAAAACGAAATTTTCTATATTCCCCAAGGTGAATGAAAGGTGCAAAAAATACCGTTTTTATACAAAATAACTTACGTTTTTTTTGACTTTTGCCACCAGCATGTTCATTGAGCGATCTAGAAAATCTTAAAACAGCAATTCTTTTTTCCCACAGGTAATTAAAAAGGTGAAAAAATACGTTTATTATATCAAACATAACAGTTACGTGTTTTTTGACTTTGCGCACCCGCAATGTTCATTGACGCAGCATCTACGTAAATCTTAAAACAGCAATTCTATATTCACCACAGGTAAATTAAAAAAGGTGCAAAAAAAACGTTTATTATATAAAAAACATAACAGTTACGTGTTTTTTGACTTTTGCGCACCAGCATGTTCATTGACGCAGCATTTACGGTAAATCTTAAACCAGAAATTATATATTCACCACATGTTAATTGAAAGGTGCAAAAAATACCTTTTATTAGATCAAAACATAACAGTTACGTGTTTTTTGATTTTGCACCCCAGCATGTTAATTGGGACGCAGCATTCGTAAATCTTAAAACAGCAATTTATTTTTTCACCACAGGTGAATTGAAAGGTGCAAACTATACCTTTTATTATCTCAAAACATTACAGATAAGTGTTTCTTGGACTTTTGGCGAGTGCAGATTTGTTGTTAGACACCTTTCAGTTTAATTTGAATCCAGCAATTTTGTTTTGATTAGAGGGGATTTGAGAATAGCTGTGATTTGCGTCTTTTAATAAGAGACTTTCCAAAACTATTCCATACCTTCTAAATTTTTATATTTTCTGAACATGGAGCGAAATGCAGGTTGGTAAGCGAGCAAAGAGGGGGGTAGCAAAATGGAGGTAGAGGTACGAGAGAAGGTGCTCTTCCCGTGCTGGCGACGACACGCATGCCAGCGGGTCGTCCGTGGCAGGACCGTAGGCCTGTCATCGCTGGGTCAGGGGCCCGGTGAATCTAAGTAACGAACTTCGTCGCCAATCTGTCCTTCAGTGGTTAATGCAACCTGCATCTAGCAGTCTTACCTCCTCGTCCTCGCAGTCACGGCCACAAATGTCGTCATCAGCATCATCAGCATCGTCCAACATGAAGCAGCCCAAATGTCAACTCGTATACCCACCACTGTGGATAATCCATTGTCTGAGACCTCTTTGATGACAAAATGCGGTTGGGGTCAGAAGGCATGTTAAAAGATCAAGAGGATGATTTAGTCTGCTCTGACGCCCAGTTACTGATGCCATCAGAGGAGGTGAAGGAAGCCAATCGGCAAAAATCCCGGGCGGTCGGCAACGCCTTGCAGTGCCCCTTGCTTGTAGCCCGCAGCTTCTGGATGCAGAAAGTCAGGACGACCAAGTCACCTGTGTTGATGATGATGATGATGACGACATTGCGGATCCATCCTGGTCTTTTCCGCAGAATTTGCTTGCGAGCGCTTCATCAGTGGACGAGGAGGAAGACGATGGGGTAGTGTCAATACGGGTCCCGCCACAAAAAGGGAGAGGGCGGTCGCAGAAGTCCGCTGATATGATTCCGCCAGCCACGGTCAGCGCAAACCCCGCTCCTCGCTTATCGCCGTCAAAAAGGCCCAGGACCCTTCAAGCCTGGGCCTTCTTTGAGCAAGCCTCTGATTCACCCAGCGATGTCATATGCCGCCTTTGCCGTAAACGCATATATGTAGAGGCAAGAACCTTAAGTGGTTAAACCACACCAACATGTCTAGTCACATGAGCGAATTGCATGAGTTGAAAATGGAGGGAAACACTTGGCCAAAAAAAGGGCCAGGACGACGCCGGGCCTCCAACCACTGTCACATCCTCTGTCTCTGCCTCCTCCTCCTCCGCCACCAACCAAAGCAGTTCCTCAGACTGCCCATGGTCTTCTGATCATGATCAGGGATCATGCCTCCGCTTCAGCCTCTCCCACCGTCGCCCGAGTACCCCAGCACACCAGAGATCACCCATCCTTCCGCCAGTTTGACGACCTGCACGCCGTACTGCAGCCAGTCTAGAGCAAGCCTTCTGTCTTTACAGGTTTGGAGCAGTAGAAACACTTTAACCCAAACCATCCCTAAGCCAAAAAGCCTGATTGTCAGGCATTGCCAGGTTTTGGCCTTGGAAATGTTTGCCTTTCCGGTCTGGTGGACACAGACGGGTTCCGCCACGTTCCATGGCCCGCGCTTGCCCCCAATACCGATGCCGTGCAGGCATTTTCTTTGCCAGAAGAAAAAGAAAAAAAATAAACAAAAAAAAAAAAAAACCGTCCTGCCCTGGCCAGCCACGTGTCATCTAAAATTTCCAAGAGCAGTTGTCCTGCATCTGTGTCCGGAAAAGTCCATCTCACCACCGACCACATGGTATAGTAAGCAACTGGGCCCCCAAAAAGGCCGCTATATCTCTGTGACAGCTCCAATGGGTGAGCTGTGTGGATGTCTCTGGGGGTATGACGGGTGGTCTCAGGCTCGGCGCCCACGCTCTTCAAAACCGCTAGGGTGGGGCCCAGGGCTCTTTCCCCCAATGTCCTCTGGTGGCATCTCGTGCCTAGAGACACCGAGAGGCCGTGTTGAAATTAATCTGCCTTGGGAGGAACCGTCCCACACACAGGTCAGGGAAGATGTGGATGGCTCTAAAGCAACGGTAGGGGAACGAGCGCTGGCAAGGGTTGACGTAGAAACATTGTGCCCTAGGCAATGGTGCGTGTGCGGGATAACGGCGAAATCTGCTGGCCGCACTCTTAGATCGGTAGGCTGGAGCATATCCTTTGCCATGGCACATGCATGAAACCTTGTCGTCCAGAACATTTCTAAAGTTGCTACCCGGGTATGGGACTTGACTGCTGAAGATGGTCGAGGGTCTGATGTTCGCACTGCCGCGTTTCGCACCCTGCTTCGTCCGCCTGGCTGCGTTTTGCGCAGCGTGCAGCTTGGCCTCCTCGTCAAACCGTCTCATTGTTGACGTGGCAACACGTGGGAATTCCACCGTCACATGCTCCAGCGATTGTGGCAGCTGCGCAATGCCATTACGCAGTTACGAAGTTGACACATCATGGCCTGACAAGCTAGCGGTACGGACCTCGGGGTGTTGACCCCGAGAGTGGAGGAGGAAGGTGAATGAAGAGTCTTGCACCATCCTTGCAAGTTTTGAAGAAGCAGAAAGCCACCAAAAATGGTCAGTGCGGACAATGCCTTGTCAGCATGGTGCATTGTGGTGATCTTAGTTCTGGAACGATCCGTTGGCACCTCTGAAACAAACTGTCCGCAGCGACGGAGGGGTGGAGGGACGGTCATCAGATGCGGGACACGGAGCTTTCTCTCCATCATATCCAAAGGCCCGACAGTTTCACAATTTCATCGGTCTTCAATGAGGCCAGTGGTTCGGGGTCAGAGCTAGTGCAAGGTGGCGCATCTGCTCTCAGGTGCATCATCTCAGGCAAGTCAGGCTGCTGTTGAAGCGTGCCGGAGGCAGCGGAAGGAGGAGGAGGAGGAGGAGGAGGAGGTATTCCTAGACACCGATGTTACCGTCGTCCCTGCCTTGGGAAAGAGGTTGGCTCGAAATTTTGAGGACGGGAGGAGGGAAGATGAGGAAGATCAGTTTAGTAGTGCCCAACGTAACCAGAGGCTTGGGAAATCAAGGCTCCATCTCTCCAACATGATGTGCTTGGAGCTCCATATTCCTCCAACATGATCCTGCAATTGAGGCCATCAAAATGAACAACAGTCAGTTACTGGGTGGCACCATCTGGTTCCCCGGTACAAAACAAAAAATATCCTTCTCCACACCAATAATAGAGAGTAAAATGCAGGAAATGGAGACCTTGCTGATTTATCAACTGGGAGACCTTCTGTTGAGTCTTGTTCATGTTCCACAAATGTCACGGTGGTGGAACATCATCAGCCGACTGAAGCAGTAGAGTGCCAAGTCAGGCGTAGCGGCAGCAGCAGGGCAAGGTGGCGAAGCAAAATGGGTGACTCTGGCAATCTTTGTTTACCACTTCACAGACGCATGCATTGCTGGGCACATATCCAACCAATGAGATCAGCTTAAGATCCAAGGGTGCAAGATCTATCTGCGTCTCAACACCGAATGTGTTTTTGATGTGTTGCCGACCCAATAGACTTCTGGTGTAATCCCAAAATGGGGACGAATGGCCCGAGCTGGTCATCCGGCCATAGAGGTGTTGTCCTGCCCAGCAGCCAGGTCAATCTTGAGCGGGACCTTTCAGCACAGCTGGAGGAGTCATTTAAAGGAACAAACGCATCCGGCTTTCCATCAGATAATGTGATCGTTTGTCTTTCTTCAAGATGAATCAGGCATGGATCTCTGATTATGTTGTGGCCCCAATTGCACGAGGTCAACGATTAGTTGCCAGTCTATTCTCATTCCTTTTCAAACAGAATTGGTACCTCTGAAACTTTTTTTTAAAATGTTCATTCTACTGCAATTTTTATTCTTTTTCCCAACAAGTTCATTTTGCTGGGTTTTGCTGTGAGGAGACTTGTAAAAGCTGCAATGGTTTCATGTCAAACACCCGTATTCCATTTACTTCACTTATTTCTTAAGAAGTAGTTTTAGCATGTCATGGTTTTGAGGTCATTGTTGCTGTGATATACAGCAATACTCTGGGTCCTTTGAACAGATATGTGAATTATAAGTTGCATTTATCCACTCTTATTTTTAATAGTGGCTGAGATGTCTTATTTATAAATTTTTTTGTGGTCATGTTGCTGTGAGTTAACAGCAATAATCATGGTCCTTTGGAACAGAACAATGTGGCTTCTAGTGGGCATTTCTCCTCACAATTTTTAACAGTGGGTGAGATGTACATTTTTATTATTTTTTTGGGTCATGCTGCTTTGTAATGCAGCAATACTTCAGGTCCTAGTATAAAAAAATATGTTGTTTCTACAGAACATTTGTTCTTCACAATGGACCCAGAGTGGGTTCAAGGTTCTCATGCTTTGCAATTTTTTGGGGGCATTTTGCTGTGACAAGCAGCTATACTCTGGTCCTATTCTAAAAAAATGTAGTTTCTAACAGACATTTGTTCTTCACCAATTGTCAAGAGTGACTCAAGGGTGATGGTGCTGTCAGAAGAAAAACAGGTATCAGGTAGGACACTGTTAATGGACACATTTGGCAATATGACTTGTTTTTGCAAGATCTTTAACAATAGGCTAGCAATCACTGTATTGAGGACAACCCTTATTTTACAATGAAAAAAAGAGAAACAAAGACATGGTGGGATTCCATCCTATTTTTAAAATGTTCTTTCTAGAATTAAAGTACTAAAAAACTGGCATGTACCAAAAAAGCTGTTTATAAAAATTCCTCTGATTGTACATGGGAGGTATAGAAAACTTGACCAAGGATGTAGGTTATTCAGAGGACAATGCGAGTATGGAGCACGGTCAGAGAACAAGTACAGAGGACCATTTCATTCCAGCCGTTGATGTGAAATGAGAGAAAGAATGCCAAGATAAAGGGCACCTGGGTGTAACAGGAGTGTTTTAAACACACAGAATTTCCAAGTGGAAGTCAATTGGTCCACTCTCATACGGAGGGGGCAGCGGATACCCAGGTATTGACTGTTGTAAAGAGGGAAGGCTGGAGTTCTCACACTTCCGCGTTCCGCACTCTGCTTCAGCTCGACAGTCTTTCGTTGCTGCTGCGTCTCAGGGCATTTTAACCTGCGTGTTATAGATCTGACGGACGACCAGGCCTGGGCTTTCACCTCACCCACTGTAAATCCGGCCATAGTTCATTATGTGGCCAAGGACAGGTATATTCAATGTCCAGTTCAAATAAAATGGTGGTTGAAAGCTCCTTTTTCCGGCCTTTTTAATGTGGGGTTCATGCAGGTTTGGGCTCATGCTGGGGCCCAGGGTCAGGTTTAGTCAATGTCCAGTTCAACTAAAAATGGTGGTTGTAAAGGATCTTTTTTCCGCGGCACTTTTTAATTTGTGGGGGTCTCATTGCAGGTTTGGGGCTCATGCTGTGGACAGGACATAGGTATAGTCAATGTCAGTGAATACTAAAATGGTGGTTGTAATTCTCCATTTTACGGCCACTTTTAAATGTGGGGGTCATGCAGGTTTGGGGCTCTGCTGTGGCCCAGGGGACAGGTATAGTCAATGTCCAGTTCAACCTTATATGGTGGTTGAAAGACTCCTTTTTCCGGCCACTTTTTAAAAATGTGGGGGTCATGCAGGTTTGGGGGCTCATGCTGTGGCCCAGGGAAGGTATAGTCTAATGTCCAGTTCAACTAAAATGGTGGTGAAAAGACTCCTTATTCCGGCACTTTTTAAATGTGGGGTCATGCAGGTTTGGGCTCATGCTGTGGCCCAGGGAAGTTATATGTCATTGTCCAGTGAAACTAAAATGGTGGTTGATAAGGACTCCTTTTTTGCAAAGGCTAACTTTTTAAAGGTGGGGTCATGCAGGTTTGGGGCGCTTCAGGCTGCGTTCAGGGACAGGGGGATATTCAATTGTCCAGTTTTGTAACAATGTTGGTTCAAATCATACTGCCCTTCTGGCACTTTTTTATTTGTGGGAGATGCAGGCTTTAAGGGGGTCAGGCTGTGGTACAAGACAGGTTAGTAACTGGGTCTCTGGACTCTTTTTTTCTGTGACTTTTATAAACCTAATGTGTGGTGCCTAAGATGTAGCACGTATCCATTTGACTGTTCGTGGATGTTATTTTCAGCTTCTCCAGCCTTGGTTGGGTGGATTAATGAAGGTGTTGTTGCTCTCCCATAGACTTTAATGGTCATCGCGCATAATCGATGCTCACTATCGAAAAACCTTATCGATAGCGGCGACTATCGACTATCGATCGATCTCGATAGCCAACGCAATCGCTCAACACTACTCATGAGAAATTGTGTCGACGCCCTGTCAGTCATGTGTCCTCATACAGATACAGTGAATTCCCAGTATAACATATTAATTTACTATAAAAAAAAAACAAACCTAAAATCACATATATAAAAGTTACAGGAAGGAAGACAGAACATTCTGATCATCGGAGCTCAGGGGTATAATGAATGTATAATATCCAAAGCATTTCAAAAAGCTGTCAATAGACATTAAAAGGAGCTTTTGCAGTGTCGACATAAATATGAACAGTCAGATCGGTGTATTTTTTCCTTTCAGTATAATACGCTATCTAACCATATTACAGATGTTATTACGAGACACTGGTACTTGCTACAAAGTGATACAGTATTGGAATGAAAGACGTAATGTTTACCTATAGTATCATTTAGAAGGTGTACCAATTTGAAGTATGAATTAGTAAAGAGCCATTTAAGGTTTACCAGGAGGACTTGGCTAGATAGAGCTATTCCCCAGGGAAATCCTAAATGTGGAAATTGTTCATTTTGTAAATACATGGATAGTAGCTCCCCTCTGAAAATCGGTAATAGAGGTAACCAATTTTTAACTTGCAGATCTAATTTTCTGGTGTACATTATCTGGTGTAACTGTGAGCTGTATTATATAGGGAAAAACTATTAGACCTCTTTTCAAGCAGATAAGTGAACATTTTTATTCTTTGAGGACAGGTAAAGGAACACCTCGCTTTATTAATCATATGTGGGAAGTTCATAATAATGATGTAACGGGTGTGCGCTTTGCCGGGCTACAATTTTTTTCTCCTAATAATGGGATGGATCATCACACTCGATTACTGCACTGTGAAACTCAATGGATCCTAAAGATTGAAGCGTTAGGTAGATTAGGTTTGAATAATCGGAATGATCTGTCTTCCTTCCTGTAACTTTTATATATGATTTTAGGTTTGTTGTTTATAGTAAATTAATATGTTATACTGGGAATTCACTTTATCTGTATGAGGTCACATGACTGACAGACTTGGAAATATAAGGGCGTGTTGACACAATTTCCCATAAGGTCAAGAGGAAGCGTGTTTGTGCGTGAAACGTCCGTCGCTGTTTTAAGTGAGAACGTATCTTGTGTTTTGTCCCCCCAAGCAACAAGTTGCTGTAATGAATGAAGATCTTATGACCTGGTGAGTGCCATGGATATCATTTCGACTTCCATTCTTGATTCTTTGTTCATCTGCAGTTTCCACTGAGCACCACATCGGCATTTGGAAATATCATGGTTTACATGTGGACACTGACCATGGGTTGATATTGCTGACTGGCAGTGCCGAGACTGAAAAATGTTCTTTTTGCTACGTTAAGTTGAATAATGTTAAGTTAGAGAAAAAACAAAAAAAAATTTCTCAATAGTTCAGCATTTAAAAATACATATATGGTACAGAAGCAATCATACTGACCCGCAGAATAAAGTTTACATTTATTTTCCTTTTAATATTTGCATTTATACCCTCTAAATTGTAGAGTACTGTGGAATTTGTTGGTGTTATATAAATAAAGATTATTATTATTACTACATGAAACATGGCAAACATTGGTAGAACTGAAAGCAACATAGTACTCTTCCTACACAGTAAGCAGTAGGTAATGCCCCCACTTCCCCTTAAAAAAAATCCATAAAAAAGCCCTTGTACTGCTACACTGTGACAAAAACTAAGTTACAGCTCCTGAATGTCTTGGTCCAGTTATAAACACAGTGGGTCTCATACATAAAAACTGTCTAGCAGTAAGTCTGTCTTTCAACCAGGATTCATAGAGCCCCATAGCAAAATGAAAAGAGCCTCCACCACCTTAAACCAAGAAACTGGAACAGCAGCATAAGCGCAATAATAAACAGTATTAATAATAGCGCTGTATTTCCGAGAACCTGTATAATATTTGTAGATGAGCTAAAGCCACCAACATGAAATTCCATATTAAAAGGGAACATGGAACCTCAACCTCTGGGACCCATATAGCCTATTATGGCTGCTATGGCTGTATTTATGTCTATGCTGTTTTTGCTGCTCATAGCAACCAATCAGAGCTCAGTTTTTATTTTCAAGAGCATTAAAAAAATGAAAGCTGAACTCTTATTGATTGTTATGGGCAACAAAGACAGTTTTAGTATTAGACAGTTTTCATAAATAAGGCTCAACATATGGGCATGACTAGAGCTGCTTTTGGAAAATGCTAGACACAGGAATAGCTTTTTCTTTACATTAATAAGTACCAAAGCTTATAAAATATAACTTGTTATATTTATTAAGGTGCTATTTTCCTACTCTTAAGGGACTTTTTACTATATAGATCTCTTTATTTTGCTTAAGTGATGAATACTTTAGTAGTATTACTGTTTAGAGACGTTGTTTAACTAGCGGTGATCCTAAAGTCAATGCTCTCGAGAAAAGTCCAGATTAGATAGAGAAACAAAGGGTTCACAAAGTACTTGAGGATGAATCTCCTTGGTGGACAATCACCTCATGTTAGCTCTCTTCTCTTCTCTATTCCTGCACAGTTTGAGGGTTGTCCTTTTGTGCTAATTAATCTTCTGAACATTCTGCTTTCAATGACAGGAACAGTGTGGCATCACAATTCCTTGCCATGAGGCTCACACTTTAATTTTCCTCTCTTAGGTTTTCAACCAAAGCCAAGAGTGGATTGAAAGTAATGGGAAATAATTAAGAAAGGACTTAGGCTTCGTCTACACGGCAAGGACAAAACAAAATACTGGTCAGATTCTAATTAGGGCATGTCCTCACGGCAAGGGTTTTCGGACGGTTTTTCAGCCGGTTTGCGGTTTTTAAGACTGCCTGAAAAACCGGCCAAAATGAGCACAATTGTGCTCTATGGAAAACCCGTGCAGCAGTCTCCGCTGCATGGGTTTTCCGTCGGGTGGTTTTGCCGCCGGCGATCCGGCCGAAAAACATTGAGCGAGCACATTCTTCCGTCCGGTTTTCGGACGGAATCTGTGCTTCTCAATGGGAGGGCTCTTCTCCGCTCATCGCGGAGAAAAGACGTCCCCCCCCGCGGCCGTGGGGACGGGCGCAAAACAGGATAAATACCGGCCGGCAAACCAGACGGTATTTGTCCTATGCCGTGGGGATGCGCTCTTAGAATCCGACCAGTATTTTACACCTAGTTTTAGTTTTTTACCTGTTTTTGTTGCGGTGGTTTTTGAATTTTGAATTTAGGTGCCCCATTCAATTGAAAAGCACTATAATCCATCATTTTCTGGCAGTTTATAGAACATGTTCTAAGTTTTTTTTCAAGACTGTTGGTCTTGAAATCTGACCTCAGAAAATCCGATAGACTACAGCTCGGATTTTCTATTGTGTTCTATGGCGATGGTTTACCGTCAGATTTTCTGTGGATATTAAAAATACTGAATCCGCATAAAATACAACCAAAAACAGTGCCGTGTAGATGTAGACTTATACTTCTATTTCCTCCTGCATCCACTTCTGGCTTTGGCTCAAAAACTGCATCAAAAACTTCAGCAGAATCTTTCCAGAAATGCTTTTTGTGATACCAGTCTTAGTTACATACTAGAGACTCATTTCATTATAGTGTTCCAATATTAATTTTAAGCTAGAGGTTTCTTCACATTTGTAAATATATACAGTGACTCCAAGTTGTAACACTTCTCCCATCTTATGTTTCATATTTAACAAGGATCTAATGTTTGGAATAATAATTGGGTTAACTCTGGTCCAAGGGAAGAATTCTTGGTTTTGATTGGAAATTTCCAAGACATCTTATTTATGTGTTTGATATTTTATTAGACTGTCTTACCTTAAATGTAAAAATAAATGTAATTGTGTTAATACACGTAAATTAGCCATGGGTGCAGCAAAAGATAATCTGAGATGATAGGATCTAAGATAATATTTGGGCTAATACACAACAATTAAACAGCAAAAAACTCTCAGCTCGCGGAGATCCTGTAGAAATCACTTTTCTACTACAGGAGATTGCATGTACAGGTTTTTGCTACTGACATATACTGGCATGTGAATCTATTGTACATACAAGGATCATTATTGATATTATTAAATGGACATAAAACATTTAAGGCAATGGTAATAAGAGCCATTGGTGTCGTCTGGACTTTACTGGTCTGAAAATTGTGCGATGGCAGGCACTCCCCAATCCTGCCCTTGTGTATGGAAATCCTATTTTTGTAGTGCATAGACTCTTTCTTGTGACACTGCGTGAGTCATACATCAAGCAACATGCCCATGTGGCCTTTGTTATGTCAGATTTACATCAAGACCTTTCAAACGTCTGATATGTGAACATGTTTTTGGAATCCAAGCAGATAGGCATGAATTGGATGTAACTGATCTTAAGACAATCCTGAAGCACTTTAAATTAAATCACGATTGTGATCATCGCTTATTATGTTTTAAAGTTATATATCTACATCATGTGACTGTTTTACCATCTGTGTGGTATCTTTACCCATTGCCAGTTTTGGAGAATTTTATTACACTCTATGGATTTAGGAACCAAGAGAGTCTTGTATGCTTATGAAATGTCTTCATTGTATTCTGGCTGCAGCTCACGTTTGCACTCAAGGGGACCAAATGATGTGACGCAATTGACACCTGGCCCCTCCTCATGACGTCAGTCCTGCATAATGTAGAAGTCACTGAGGCAACAGACAACAAAAACATCTGCATTTGAGAGAAAGGTTAGTATAGCATTAAAAAAAATAAAAGGAGGAAAGAATGTAAAAGAAACAAATAAAAACAAGAACAAATAGATTGAGATGATGTGAACTATATAAAATAAAAAAGTGATACAGGTAAAAACAAAAAGTGCATTTTTAAGTGTCAGTGTCCACTAAAAACATAGCAACTCATTATAGGACAACAAAAAAATTAAAAGATAATAAAAGTGCATAAAGTTGTCAGGGCTAGGTGGCGCTCAGTCTGCAGCGAGCAAGAGTCTGCAGCAGCTGATCAGCGACCCCACCCTGATAGACAGTCTGCTGGGAGCTGTGTGAGTGACAGAGGTCCAGCCACTCCTGACAGGGGGCGTGTCGCACCAGCCAATGGGAGGACCCGGAGGCCGCTCCAATCAGCTACAGGGGCGGTATCCAGGAAACACATTTAAACTCCCTGCTAGCTGAGTGCTGCGCCTGTGATATTCTCCTGGCTGCCTGTTTACTTGTTTTGTACTTTGTATTTGCGTCTCTGTGTACCTGACCTCGGCTTGTTCCCCTGACCCCGGCTTGTCTTCTGATTTTGTACCTCGCACCCGTTTGTGTTTGACCTCGGCTTGTTTACGTTTATCCCTCTGGTTCTGATTTGTGGCTTGGCGTTCCTGATTTATATTGACCCGGACAGTTTGACTTTCTTCCTCCTGACGGCCCCCTGCACTCTAGCAGCGCAGGGACTGTCGCCCAGTTGACTCTGCCGCCTAGGGCAGCAAGTCAAGTAGGCAGGGACAGTGGGCTAGGTTCCAGTCAGGGATTCACTGTACCTCCCTTGACGTGACAAAAGTTCATGCATGTTAAGTGTATAACATGCAACAAAGTGCAATAGATAAAAGTGATAATAAAAAAATATATAGGAAAACATATAGAAAATAGCTTTTATCCCTTTGTTGTGGTACATATTATATGCTGTGTGTGTTTGTCAACGGCAGTGCGTGGTTATATTTATAGTAGTCTATAAACTGCCATTGTGCCTATTTTATGGATTGCACGGTAGTGTATAGTATATAAACTAATATGTCATACAATATATAATGGATAGTTCATACAGCTCAATGCTGCATTTAATATGTAAGGTACTATATATATATATATATATATATATATATATATATATATATATATATATATATATATTGCGTATACATATATATATATATAGCTATATTTGTATATCTATTTACATAGTTACATTTATGCATTTACATAGTTATTTAAACATGTAACTTTGCAAATATAGATTTCAGTAATAACTCATCCACTAATTATGGGACCTATAGTGCATCTTAGACCACTATTGAGTTCTTTCCGTTCAGATCCATGCAAACATCAGTGCCAAAGATAGTTCACTAACTTTCTGGTCGGTTTTATGCTTTTCCTTTGACTTCAGTATTAAATTTTCATGATTCAATTATAAAACATGATCATTAACATACAAAAATCCACAAAATTCATAAACACATTGAACTTGAATCGTCCTCCAGAGCTGCAGTATAATGAAGACATTTCATAAGAATACAGGGCTCTCTTGGTTCCTAAGTTAATAGATGGTAATGAAATTGTCCACAACTGGAAATGGGCAAATATATCACACAGATGGTAAAATAATCACATGATCACCTTTAAAATGTAATGAGCGATGATCACAACTGGGATGCAATTTAAACTGCTTCTGGATTGTCTTAAGATCAGTTAAATCCAATTCATGCCAGTTACATTCAATTCATGTCTATCTGCTTTGATTCCTAAACATGTTCACGTATCAGACGTTTGAATAGTCTTGATGACAATCTGACATAAGAAAAGCCACATGGGTATGTTGCTTGATATATGACTCCCGCAGTGTCATAAGACATAATATGAGTGTGTTGTCGTAAGTCCATCCTGGTGTCTAATTGAAGTATAAAGTGATTCGACTTCACATATCACAAGATTCAAATCCGGATCCAGTTGAACGACTGGGAAGATTTTTCTTATTCTTTTGGACTTTGGCAGTAAATAAAAAATTGGAATGGTGGAAGAGGCAATAACTAAGCAGGAAAGAAAGAGTTAAGCCAGCTCACCACTCCTGTTCAGGATTGCATGGAATCACCTTGTATGTGTAAACCAATAAATCAGATAATTCAAAAATCCAGCAATCCTTGTAGATGAATTTAAGGATTCCTTTATTTCAACATAGTTAACAACCCATATATGCAACAGAGTGCCAATAGCCAAACACTAACTCAGCTGTTGAAAATGACAGCATCAATGCCGCCAATCCGTACGGAAGATGTCATAGGTGGAAGGAACGTGCACCTGTCGACACAGTAGAAAGGATGGAAGACATCCTGCCAGCACAATAGTGCAGGAGGACACATGCCCAGTAAAACAAGGTCCACAAGTTCGGGGGATGCTGAAACAGTGCCACCCAGGCTAAGGGAGGAGAAAAAACAGGGACAAGAAATGAGCTGACACCCAGTGACTAGCATCAAAAGAAGTGCACTTCTGATCTAGTAGACAAGAAAAAGCACAGGGTGTGCAATTGCGGAGGGTTGCAAGCGCGGCCATATCCGCAGAGGTAAAACATAAAAGCAAAACAGTGCAGTATAAAACCAAAGTGAAAAAATGCAATTATAATCAGCAGTCACAGTGAACACAATTATAGCAATAATGATAAGCCAAGCTTAACAATTTTTAGTCTGGCCCAAATGCAAAACATCATAAGTTTTAGTAGTATTAAAGAATCTAATTTTTAACATTTAGACCGGGTTATACTATTGAGAGACACAATCCAAAAGGCTTCTCTACCTCGGAGTAAATATTTGAGGTAACCAAACACTCTGGTTGTTTCTGAGTCATAACACCTTTATCCACCAGTGCATGCAAAATGACCAAAATATCCCTCCTGTGATGGCCTTTGTTCATCCAAAAGATCTTGTAAAATCTGAACAGACTCACATTTAAAATCTGTTGCAAAATCCACATGATACGTCATGATGAAATATAAAAAAAAAAATCTGTGCTAGTATGCTGCCATATACAGTCTTCTCATTCATCACTCATTACACCCTGCCTATGTTCTATAGTAGGTGTAAAAACACAACAGTAATGGGTGCCTTCATGAGGGGAGGCAATTAGAGGCTGCAATGAACCATGCCTCCATTCACTCATGATTTAGATGTCGCGTTTTCATTTACTGTGGTGCCTAAATGGTTAAGTGGCTAGGATCTGAGCTGCCCCCGATATTGGCCACTAGCGGCGGATAGCGGTTGTATCTGCCAGCAACTACCACATATGAAGTGGTCTCAGTGAGTCAGCCCGCTCCACACACCCTTCATACTGCCGTGTAAACTTATGATGCAGGGCATGAAAAGTTTACTGGAGTTTTGCCACAGTTGACACTTAGGGCGACATGTATGAAGCTCGCCACGTCGGGGCGCACCTTTCCGCCGGTTTTCCGACGAAATCTGCGCCTGATTTATGTCGGGGCCGGGGCGCGCTCATACATACCATGTAAAGTCCGCCGCGCCTCGCCAGTGTTTGAGGCGCAGTGCGGGACTTAGGCGCAGTGCGGGGCTGCGCCTAAGATTCGCCGCCGGAGGTAGTGCGGTCATACATGCGGGCAAAAGTCCGCCGCGCCTCGCCAGTGTGTGGGGCGCAGTGCGGGTACATGGGCGCAGTGCGGGACTTAGGCGCCGTGCGGGACTGCGCCGAAAATCTGTTCCGATGCGAGACATCATTCCACATGTCGGTGCGGAGTATGAATCAAAAATCGCCTTTATAAAGGCGTTCAACATTCTCAGAAAAAGAGCTGAAACCTAAAAAATAAAAAATACATAAAACAAAATCACTTTCCAATATCCTAATTCTTGAATTAGGATATTGGAAATTGCCGGGAAATACAGTAATTCAAATTCAGAAAGCTATTCTCATTGGTCGGCATAAAACGGCCAATCAGAATAGGAGCGACAGTGAACCATTAAAACCTATGGAGAACTATTGACCAATCAGAATCAAAGGCGGGACAGTTCAAAATACAGTAAAAATGCAGAAAAGAGCTGATTAGCTGAGCTAGCGGGGGCTTGGCTAACTTGGCCAATCAGAATAGGAGCGACAGTGAACCATTAAAATCTATGGAGAACTATTGACCAAGCAGAATCAAAGGCGGGACAGTTCAAAATGCAGTAAAAAATGCAGAATAGAGCTGATTGGTTGAGCTAGCGGGGGCCTCGCTATCCCTGCCAATCAGAGCGCCAGCGACTTGTCCCATTGGAGTATATTGAGATATCGGCGCCATGCAATCTCGGCTCTCAGCGCCGTGCGGCATGGAGAATGAATAAACCAATCCTTTTTATTAAGTGTAAAATATTCTCCGAAAAAGAGCTCAAACCTTCTATAAACATACATTAATAAAATCCCGAACAACGCGTTTGTCGCCAAGACCGGCGCAACATAAGGAATTGGGTTATAGAGAATTGCCGGGAAATACATAAATTCAAATTGTTTAAGCTATTAACATTGGTCGGCATAAACCAGCCAATCAGAATAGGAGCGACAATGTCCCATTAAAACCTATGAAGGAGTATTAACCAATCAGAATAGGAGCGACAAAGACAAATTATATCCTATGGAGAAGTTTTGACCAATCAAAATCAAAGGCGGGACAGTTCAAAATACAGTAAAAATACAGAAAAAAAGCTGATTGGCTGAGCTAGTGGGGGGTTGGCTATCCCAGCCAATCAGAGCGCAAGCTACTTCTCCCATTGTAGTCTATGGAGAGATCGGCGCACTGAAATATCGGCGCTCAGCGGCGTGCGGCATGAAGTATTAATAAAAAAATCATTTTTATTAAGTGTAAAATATTATCAGATAAAGCGCTGAAACCTTCTTTAAAAATAAAGCACTTAAATCCCCAACAACGCGTTTGTCGCCGAGACCGGCGCTACATAGGGAATTGCAATAGAGAGACATTAATTTAAATTGTTTAAGCGCTTCTCATTGGTCGGCAGAAGCCAGCCAATCAGAATAGGAGCGACAAAGACCCATTAAAACCCCCATATTATTCTTCATTTTATATACACATCGGGACAACTTCTGTAGTCTTATCATTTGATTTCGGCCATGTACAGTTTTATTTCAGATTGCATTAGAAAACCCATAGGAGTGTCGCTCGCTCTCCCATTGGTCCAAATAACCGCGCCTCTTTTAACTTAGCCAATCACAGAGCTCGCTCGGAATTTCTTTTCCCCATAGAACTCTATGAGAAAGTAGCTCGCGCTCTGATTGGTTAAGCTGGACGAGCCCCCACCGGTTCAACCAATCAGCTCGTTTCTGCCTTTTTACTGTATTTTGAACTGTCCCGTGTTTGAATATGATTGGTAAATTTTTCTCCATAGGTTTTAATGGGTCCCTGTCGCTCCTATTCTGATTGGTCAATTCTCCTCCATAGGATATAATGGGACACTGTCGCTCCTATTCTGATTGGCTGGTTTATGCTGACCAATCAGAAGAGCTTAAACAATTTGAATTACTGTTTTTCCCGGCAATTCTCTCTATAGCAATTCCCTATATAGCGCCGGTCTCGGCGACAAACGCGTTGTTCGGGATTTAACTGATTTATTTTAAGAAAAGGTTTCAGCGCTTTATCTGATAATGTTTTACACTTAATAAAAATGATGTTTTTATTAATACTTCATGCCGCACGGCCGGGGGGGCCCGAGATTGCATTGCGCCGATCTTCCATAGACTCAATGGGGGAAGTAGTCTGCTTGATTGGCTGTGATAGGAAAGCCACCGCTAGCTCCCCAACAGTTTTTTCCCTTTTTGATTTTTAGGGGTTTTTTTGTTCCCCCCCTTGGTTTTTGATTGGTTAAAAATTCCCATAGGTTAATGGGCCCCTGCGCTCCTTTTGTTTGGGCCGAGATGCCAAGCCCCCGCTAGCTCAGCCAATCAGCTCTTTCTGCATTTTTTTTTTTTTGAATGCCCCGCCTTTGTTTTTGATTGGTAATAGTTCTAAATAGGTTTTAAGGGTTCACTTTTGGGGGCACCTAGGGAATAGTGACCATAATATAATAAATTTTTTTATCCTTTCAAAAATTTTTTTTGTAAAGGACCAAAAAAAACAGGGAATTTTAGGAAGGCTAATTTTATTTGCTTAGGGGGCCCCTAAACCGTATTTGGGACAATGTGTTTAAAATTGGAGAATAATAATAAATGGGATATTTTAAAAACTCCTAGGCTACCACTGTAGAGGACATACCTTATGGTAAAAAAAAAAATTAAAAACAGGAAAAACCCATGGGATCAACGGGGATTTTAAAAGAGGCAAAAAAAAACAAAAGAAAGCTTTTTCACCTACAAAACAGGAGGGAGTGAAGAGGCACTAAAAAGCTATGGGAAAAAAATAAAGTTGAAAAATAAAGAAAAGGAAGAAAGCTGGAAGGGAAGACATATTGCTTTGAAAGTAAAAACTAACCCCAAAATTTTTTTTAACTAATAAAAGAAAAAAAGATTAAAACAAAAATGTTGGCCCTTTGAAAAAATACTGAGGAGAGACAGTAGAGGGCGATGGAAAAAAGCAAAGTATTAAACACTTTTTCCCACGATTACCGAGGTGGATGCCTTCCTGTTGAAAGAGAGTGTGGTAAACTCCAAATTTAAAAGTTTCTTGTCTAACCCGGAAAAGTGCAGCTCCGTCTTAAAGTTTAAAAAATAGAAAAATCCCCAGGTCCAGAGGCATACACCCACGGTCCAAAGATTTAAGTGATGTCATAGTGGCCCTTTTTCTTAATATTCATGGACTGTCTAAAACGGGGTTTCCCAAAGGATTGGCGATAGCAAATGTGGTCCCAAATATTAAAAAGGGGTCAAAAGTGACCCGGGAAAAATATGGGCCCCAGAAAGTTAAACCCTTGTTGTAGGTAAAATTTTGAAGGTTTTTGAGATGTACCCTGGAGTTCCATGAAAATAAATTATAAAGCCCTTCAGCATGGGGTTTATGAAGGTTTGGTCCTGTCAGACTAATCCTCAATTCTATGAGGAAGTCAGTGCTAGACTGGATGGGGTTTAGGCACTGGGGTTTTAAAATATCTAGATTTTTTCTAAAGATTTGATACGGGCCACTAAAAGGTTGGTAAAAAAATGGAAGCTTGGACTGGGGGAAAAAAGTGTGCAAGTGGGTAAGTAATTTTCTCACTGTAGAAACAAAGGGTATAATTAAAGGGACATATAGGCTGGGAAACCCGTTATAGTGGGGGTACCACAAGGGTCAGTATTGGGCCTTCCCTTTAACATTTTCATTAATGTCTTACACAGGGGAAAACCAGTAGAATGCGATCTTTTAGACGATACAAGCTCTGTAAAGTAAACAATACAAAAGAGGATAATATTTATTAAAAGGGATCTGGATAATTGGGAAGCCTGGGGCGGGAAATGGGAATGAGGTTTAACACTGATAAATGAAGGTTATGCACATGGGGAAAAAGAAATCCTTACATGATTACTGTTAAATGGAAAAACATGGGGAAAAGTGAAAGGAAAGGACTTGGGAATCCGGTGGACAGTAAACTTAAATTTTAGCAGCCATGTCGGGCAGCAGCGAAGCCCAAAAAGGGTCATGGGGTGCATTAAAAAAGGGCATAGATGCACAGATGAGAACATTATTCTCCCCATTTACAATCACTGGTTAGACCCAAAAAGGGAAAATTGTGTACAGTTTTGGGCACCAGTGCCAGGAAAGACATTTGAGCTTGAAAGGTACAAGGGGGCAACAAAAATAAAAAAGGACGGGTGGGCTACGACACAGAAAGATTGGCAAGATTAGGGTTATTTAGTTTTAGAGAAAAAAAGGTTCAGGGGAAAAATAATAAATATTTTTAAATACATCAAAGGTCAATTAGAGATTTTCCAAGTTTATTTATACACGGGGGTTAAAAAGAACAAGGGGGGATCCGTAGTTTGGGGGAACGAAAGTTTTTACATAAACATAGAAAAGGGTTCTTTACGTAAGAGCAGTGAGACTATGGAAATTTTCTGCCAGGGGACTGGGCATGGGGAAATTTAATAAACCCGTTCAAAAAGGGTTTGGGGATTTCTGGAGCGTAATAAAATAACGTTACGTGACTAGGATTCAGGAGAGGGGTCCCTTGAAACCAGGGGTTTTTTGATTGCCAATTGGAGTCAGGAAGGAAATTTTTTCCCCAAAAAAGGACAAATTGGTTCTACCCCATTGGGGGGTTTTTTTCCCTTTCCTCTGGATCAACACCTTAGACAACAGGCTGAAATAGATGGGGGAATTTTTCTTTTTTTTGCCTTACAAATTTGACTATGACTTTACTCCTTTATTCTGATTGGCTGGTTTATGCCGACCAATGAGAATAGCTTACAGAATTTGAATTACTGTTTTTTCCCGGCAATTTCCAATATCCTAATTCCTGATATTGTGCCGTTCTAGATTTTTGGAAAGTGATTTTTTTTTATTATTTTTATTTTTGAGATTGAGCTCTTTTCTGACAATGTTTTCCACCTTTATAAAGGCGATTTTTTCGGAATCATACTCCTGCTGCACGGAGCGACTTGGTCGCAGTGCCCATTTTTCAAAGTGCCATGTTCTAAGTGGCAGACTTAAAACCAGACTTAAACAAGAACTGAACAAGGATGGCAAGGTAACACTTCCTCTTATTCTTTACAGCTATTAGCCTGATAACCTTTCTCCCCCCATGCTTTTCCTTCCCTGCATTATCTCAACCTCCATTTTTCCTGCAACTAATTTCCTATCCCCACACCCCTTTGGGTGGGCAATGAGTTCTTATATCCCCTGCAATTCTTCCCTCTCATCTGTCTGCTGCCACCAACCTCTTTCCCACCATCAACCCCCTCCGCACCAAACAGACCCAAGCTAAATACAGTCTATCCTACTTTCCCACCTGCTCACCCTCTCACGCTGCTCCCGGCTGCTGGGACATATCTCCTAACCCAGGGCCTCCTCAGCACATTCCCACTATTGTCCCTAGCATTACCAACAGATCCACCCCTACAAACTCTGTAAACCCTCTCAACCTTAAACACATTCCCTTGATCCCAGCTCACTCTCTCTCTCTCCCTTGAGCTCTCTGGAACCCACGGTCTGTATGTAACAAACTCTCCTACATACACGACCTATTCATCTCTCACAAATTACTTTTCCTTGGTCTTTAAAAGAAACCTGCCTGACCCCCTCTACACCCGTCTCCCCTTTCCCACCTCCCCTTTGGGGGGCTCCCCAACTTTCCCACAAATCCCCGCCCTGGTTTAAACCCGCATGGAGGGGGGTGTTGGGCCCTTTTCCTATCTGATTCCTCCTCTTTGGTTTCCCATTCCCTCTCCCTCCGACCCCCCCCCTCCCCTCCTTTGAGGTGCACTCTGTCCCACACTTTTTTTTCCCCACCTTTCCCAAACCCGCAAGTTTGGGTGGGTCTAAACCCCCCCCCAGGCCCTGCCACTTTCCTTTCCCCGGGCCAAATTCTCTTCCTGGCTTCTCCCTTTCTTTTCCCCTGACAAAAACTATTGTCATGGGGGAAATTTTTAAAAAACCCCTGTTTTTGGGACACCTCCCTTTCTCCAAAAAAATCCTCTCCTTTTCCCCCTTTCCTCGGCCCCCTTTCCCGTTTAAACCCCGGGGCCACCCAAAACAGGAAAAGGGGGAAAAAAACACCTGTAAAAAAAATCTTCACCCGCCCCCTGCCCCCTATTGACCATCTCAAACTTCCCCCAACCCCTATCTGACCACAACCTGATTACCTTTTTCCCCATCTCCACTCCACCCCGACCTCCTGTCTCCCCATTAGTGCACCCCCCCAGGAACCTACAAAACCTCAAACCCTTTCAAATCTCTCTGATTTTTTTTTGGGACCTCTTTTTTACCATTTTTCCTCACTTTTACAACCCCAGACACAGCCGCTGTTTTTTACAAAAAAAACATCAACCCCCCATCCTTGACTCATCGCTTTCCCCTCAAAACAAACAGAAACCCCCAAAATCAACAGGGGCAAAACCCCGGACACCCCCCAGACTTCCCCCAAACAAATTTAAACGAGGGGTTTTCCCGAATTGCTTTAACGGGCCCCGGAAGAAAAACCGCGTCCCCGCCCACGAAATTTCACCTCAATACAAACCAAAACGCTACAGACAATTTTTAAATTGCAAACCCCACCGCCAAAAAAGG
Source organism: Phyllomedusa bahiana (assembly GCA_025379985.1). NCBI lineage: Eukaryota > Metazoa > Chordata > Amphibia > Anura > Hylidae > Phyllomedusa > Phyllomedusa bahiana. Next base: position 21,892 of record JAODAL010007320.1, read on the forward strand.
GTTAAATTCACCAATCTTTAAATCCTCCTTGGGCTCAAAACCCCCAAAAATTTATTTCAAAAAACCCCTTTTAACTCTCTCCTTGCCCCCCCCCCGCACCTCCCCCCCCCATCTCTCCTATCCAGCGGACGACTTTGCCAAATCAAATTTTTACATAAGATCAACCCTCATAGGGAAAAACTTCACCCCTCAGTCCCCACTAAACCCCCCTCAAAAAACCCCCCAAAAATCGCCACCCCCACCCACCCCACCCTGACACAGTCCCCATTAACACTTCAATAAACCCGCTTTCCCCTGGAAATAATTTATAAAACCCTTTCCTCTTAAATGTCCAAATTTCCAAAACCTTTACTAAAAAGTAAACCTTGAAACCCCCTGCCCCCTACCTCTTCCCAAAACCTCCCGCCACTGGGTTTTTTTCCGCACTCTCAACCCCCCTTTTCAAATCTATCCTTTTAAACCCCTGGCATCTTCCCTTCCTCTCTTAAACACGCGAACCCTCGACACTATCCCTTAAAAAAACCATTTTCCCCCGACCCCCTCTCACTGTCCAACTAACGCCCCATCTCGCTGGCTTCCCCCGCGTCCAAAACTCCTGGAAACAGCATTCTATCTTCAGCGTCCTCCCCCCTCTCCTCCCAACTTTTTCCCCCTTTACCCACTCCCAATTTAGGCTTCCCAACCCCAAACCACTCCAAATGAAAAATGGGCCCCAACCAAAACGCACCCAACCCACCTAGTAACCTAAAACCTCACGCCACTACAAATGTGGGTCCCCTCCTAGGGCCGGTCCCTCGCCCTTTGGGGCCCCCCCTCGACCACTTTTCCCTCCTGGGTAACAAAAAACCCCTCCTTCCCCCGGCCCTCACGGCCCGGCCCCCTTTTCCCGGGTCCCTTTTCAACCTCCTGAAGGGGGCATTCCCGTTTTGTTTTCAAATTTCCCGCACCACCTTTCCCCCTCCCACCCGGGTTCCCCTTTGGGGTTTCCCCAGAGGTTTTGTCCTGGGCCCAACTCCCCGTCTCTATTTCACCCTTGGGCTGGGTCAGCTCATAGCCTTTAAAATGGGCTTTTTCTACCACCTGTCCCGGATGGCACCCCTTTTTTTTATCCCCCGGTCCCGAAAATTAAACCCTTTCTTCCCTTTAAAACCCCCGGTTTCCCCAAAAAGCCCATCTTCCATTTCCTCCCCCCTTCTCCTCCCGTCGGTTAAAAACCCAAAAGTAGATAAAACAAATTTTATTTATTTTTCACCGTCCCTTTTCTCTCCCTCCACCTGACTCTCTATTTACTATAAAGCCACACCCTTTTCACCCCAAACTTTCCCCAAGTCCCCCTGCCTTGGGTAAAAATTTGACTCCTCTTTATCCTTCAAAAACCGCACATCAAGCCCCACCCTCCCCCTGCCGCCTCCACCGAAAAATATTTCACGCAAAAACCAAACCCCTTCCTCAAATCTGACACTACTTTAAAAAGCTAGTCCCCGCCCCGTCATTCCCGCCTTGGGCTTTGCAAAAATCCTTCTCCCCTTTTGGGGCCTTCCCAAACTACACCCCCCCTCCCCTCCAATACAAACCTTAACTTCGCTGCCTGTTTTTGATTTTCCCCCTCTCCTGTTCTTCCCCTGCCTCCCCTCGGCCAAAACCCTTACATGGCTGCCCCCCCTTTTCCCAACAAAAACGTTCAAATTACTCACCCTTTACCCACCCAAAGGGTCTCCAAACCCCTCCCCCCCATTCCCTCACTGCCTTTAAATTTTTCCCGGGTACCCTTCCCCCCACGCCAAAACCTTTTGCTCCTCACAGGGACCCTTCTCCCTCTCCCCTCTCATCCCGGGTTTCCCCACTTTAAACCAAATTTTTTCCAAAAACCTTTTCCCGTGCTTTCAAGCACACTCTGGAAAAATTTCCCTTAAACCCCAAATCCCTCAGACTTCCCCAACTTTCACCAGTTTCAAAAGCAACCCGGGAAAAACCCCTCTCTTTAGGGTAGCCTACAAACCCCCCCCTAAAACCCCACCACCCACACCAGCCCGGGGAAACATGTCGGGCCCCCCCCTTCTTTTTTCGCCTCTTCTTCCCTTTTAATTTTTAAAACCCTCACGGGCAGGTCCCCTTTCCCCCTCTGTTTCAAATTACGTCATTTTTTTCACCATTTTAATTGTTCCACATTTTGGGTTTTTATGGGAAATTCCCCCTTTAAAAATACACGCCCCGGAATTTTAATGGGGCCGCTCTAAAATAAATAATAATAATAATAATTTTTTGTGGATCTTCTAAACTGCTTTCCCCGCAGTTTTCCCCTTTTTGCTTCACTTTTTGCCGCCGGCCGGAGCATTTAGACCAAAAAAAAACCCGGCCCGACCCGTCCAAACTGCAGAGAGGGGGGCATTGGCCGCGCTTTGGCGACCGCCATCTTAGAATGCCTCGGAGTTTTCAAGCGCTTCGCGTCCCGCCCCGGGAAAGCCTACACCGGCCCACACCTTTGCCCCTTTCCCCCCCTTTAAAAAGGGGGGCAGCTTAAAGTGGCGAACGCCCCGCCCGCCCCAAAACTAGCAAACCCTGCTGTCCAAGGGGATTCAAGGGGGGGAGGGGCAGTTTTCCCCAGAAAACCGGGGGGAAAAAACGTTCATTTAAATTTTCGCCCCCTTTAAAGGGTTAAATTTTCAGGAAAAGGGGCAATTAAAAAAATAAATAAATAAACCTAACCTTTCCTGAATTTTTTTGCAGGGATAGGGGGTTTTAAATAAAAGTTATGTCTTAGAGGTTATAGTTATGTAGGAGCTCAAAATTTTTTGGATAATTGGGAAAATTTTGGTAGCTTGGCCAATAGGCAAATTGACTTGTGATAAATGGCTGTAGATCCCACCACTAGGACCCTATGAAAACTGGTTCTGAGTCCATTTCTACTCACTATGGGATAAATCTCAGTTGTGGGGAAAACTTTGAAGTGATAGTATATTTTTTTTTAATTTTTAATGTTCTGATGAACAGCCTAATGAGGAATGTGAAATATCTTGAAAGTTGTCTCCTATGTGTATAGAGTCCTAAAGTCTTTTAGACATAGTTGCATATTGTAGAGCCTGTACTTTCTTATAGGGCTCAGGCTTGACAAATTGGCTCTCATGATCTCTGTGTGATTTCAAAAAGTCTAGAGAAATATCAATAATAAAGGGGAACCCCTGATGATCTACACAATTGAAATGCAGTTTAGGATAGAAGATTTCTTACACTGTATATTGTATTCTTCTCTTTCTCCGACTAATGGCTTCTTCTTAGGCTAAAGTTGCTAGAATACTGTATAATTCAATGATATTTTATATACAGCATTTAGGAATGTAAACCTGCTACTCAGTAAAAAGATTTTCTCTCATATTTCTGACTTGATTCTATGCTAATCTACTACACAATATGGGTGCAGCTGTTAAGCCTGTATCTATTTCTGAAACAGTGTGCTCTGGCTCATTACAGAATCACTGAAGGTTCACACTTACCCACGATCCTTTGCTTATTGCAGATAAATGTGCCTATAAAACATATCTTGGGTATCTTTGTTGTAAGCAGTGTCAGCTCTTGGCAGCTACAGCAAACCATGCCTGTGATTTACACAAAATTGATCGCTGTACTAACTCAGTTTGTATGGAACTGGAATGGGTTTATTGTGTCTGATTGCACCTAAATGGAACAGCTATTATTTTTCTTTTTTTCATTTTCTTCTTTAGTTACTATTTTTCTGTAAGATATAACAGGGAGAGAAAGCCTTGCTTAGCTTCAGTGGCTTACACATATTAGAGATGAGATACAACATTGATGTTGAGCTGCAGGTAAATAGTTAAAGGATAGTTTGAAACCTCTATTGTTGAATGCAGGAAAACTACCAAGGCTGTTATGTTAGCTTATATGGTAGAGTTGACTAGCATTTTTTGGGTGTAGATTAAATATTGACTGTAGAAAGATCATTGGGTAGGCACAACTAGGTTTAGTACAAAAGGCTACGCTGGTACTAGTTATTAAGGCTTGGTTTACCCTAGAAAAATGAATTAATTCTGATAAGTTTTTACCCTCATTGATTTATAATGGTCTACTAGTTTGGATAGTATAGTACAGCAAACTACATTATTCTGACACTAAGGGCCACATGTATGAAAACTGTCTAGGTTTAAAATTCACTTTGTTGCCCATTGCAACCAATCAGAGAGCCCCTCTCATTTCATATAGTGCTCTGTAAAATTGAGAGGGGTGCTCTGATTCGTTGCTATGGGCAACATAGAGAGTTTTAGACCTAGACAGTTTTCATACATGTAGCCCTAAGTAACATACAACTGATAGAGATGAACTAAGGATTGGTTCATATTGTACTTGTGGTCCTATTTGAGACCTCCATTGTGGGTATCTGTCGGGATATCTTTTTCAGGTATCCCAATGGATAGCCATAGCAAAGGTCTTGAACAGGAACACAAGCACAATGTGAACCTAGCCTAATGCTTTTTTGATGATAGTGTCATGGCTTCCATTTACAATGATCTCTGTGACAGAGAGAGTTTTCCAAAGGGTCGAAAGAGACTAGACCCCATTGACCTTATAAGAGTCTAGGCTGGTTGCCATATTTTTTAAAGCAATACTGGAAAGCTCAGTGGAAGTTCCAATAGAACCTGTGTAGAAAGCTATGAGGAAAAAAGGGAGTTTTAGACCAAAACCGTTTTATACATGTGGTACAAAGTGTTTAATGCCTAATACTCAGAAAATATAGGAACAATAATTAAGGCAGATGCGGCAAAAATAATATTACATATGCTTTACATTGCATCTATTATGATTTTAGACAGTGCTTCTAGAAACTTCTGCACCTTGTCCGACAAAAAAGACTTAGCCTTGGTAAAATGCGTGTGGCTTTGTCAAAAGGGTTGTGGCTTAGCATGCAATGCCATGCCCCAACATGTGTGCCAAAATTTTGCCCCAGATAGTACAATTAAGTAAACCAACTTAAGAATGATGTAAAATAAGACTAGATAGTTCTAACATGTTCCAGATTTAAGAACACTAAGATAAATGTGGCGCATTCTAAGACTGTTGTAATGGGTAGCGCCGCATCCCGGTCCGCGGTTCGCGGGCACACCCGTGTCCCTCTCCACGGGCTCCAGGCGGGGATGGGTGGCGCCGCTGGCCATGCTACTGGCCACGGGTGCACCCGTCCTATCCACTGACCTGACCGCGCTCCTGTCCTGCTCTCTCCCCCTGCCGTCCAGAATGCGCATGCGCGCCCCCTAGTGCGTGCGCTCGTTCATGTAAGTTTAAAGGACCAGAGTGCCGGTAATTGGTTAATTGCCGGGCGCTGACCCTATATAGTTAATGGATCCACGTCACTTCCCTGCTGGATCTTTGTTGCCTCCGTGCCCTAGAGAAAGCGTTATTGTTGTTCTCGTCTCTGCTGTGTTCCTGATCTCCGCCTACGTTTCTCGACTCTGAACCTTTGCCTCACAATTCTGTGCCACGCTACCACCGCAAGCAAGTCACGTCAGGGGCAGCGACCTGGTAGACTCCCACCACAGCAAGTCCATCCCGCTTTGCGGCGGGCTCTGGTGAAAACCGGGATCTACTTAGATTCTGCTCCCTGGCATGGCTTTTACCATTGCTTGCGGTGGTCCAGAGGATCCACTTTCCTGGCCATTACAGTAAGATCCAGCCATGGATCCCACCAAGGTGCCCCTGCCTAGCATTGTGGACCTTACAACCGTTGTCGCCAAGCAATCGCAACAGATCGCTCAACAGAACAGCAATTGGGCCAGCTTACTGCCATGATGCGGCAACTCCTGGCATCCCAGCAACAGTTGCCACTTCCGCCGGTGGACCCTTCTACACCAGCTGTTCCATTGGCAACCATGGGGCCTAAGCTACGGTTACCTCTACCCAACAAATTCGATGGGGACCCGAAGCTCTGCCGGGCTTTCATTACCCAGTGTTCGATGCATGTGGAACTGATGGCCGATCAGTTTCTCACTGAAAGGTCTAAGGTCGCGTTCATGGTGAGCCTGCTATCCGGAAAGGCTCTGGCTTGGGCGACCCCCCTCTGGGATCAGAATGACCCGGTGACTGCGGACCTGCAGGCCTTCCTCCAGAATTTCTGCAGTGTCTTTGAAGAGCCAGCGTGTGCATCATCAGCCGAGATAGCTCTTCTTAATCTACGCCAGGGTGACTCCTCCATGGGCAATTATGCGGTACAGTTCCGGACCCTGGCTTCAGAACTTTCCTGGAATGACGCCGCTCTCTGCGCCAGCTTCAAGAAGGGCCTGTCCAGTAGAGTCAAGGACGCTCTCGCAGCAAGAGACCTCCCATGTTCCCTGGGCGAATTAATCCACCTGGCCACCCGCATAGACGTTCCCTTCGCTGAAAGACAGGAGAAGCTCTGTCAAGAATGAGATTCTGCGCGCCCACGACGACTACCTCGTCTGGCTCCAATGTTTCAAAGGTCGCTGCAGCCGCTTCCACCAACCTCTAGTGAGGAACCCATGCAAGTGGAAAGGGCCTACTTGTTGGAGCAGGAGCTTTCCCGCCGTCGCTTGGAGAACTTATGTCTCTGCTGTGCCAGTCCGGACCATTTTCGCAGAAGTTGCCCAATGCATCCTCAGCCTGCGGGAAACACTCGCACCTAGGTTCCGTGGGAGAGGCGTTCCCAGGTGCTAATTCTTCCTCTACACGTTTGATGATTCCGGGGGAGGTCACCTCTGATGCTGGTCTCTCGTTCCAGGTGCAGGCCTTCCTGGACTCAGGGTCTGCCAGGAATTTTATCCATTTCTCTTTGGTTTCCCGTTATCACCTGCCTGTACTTTGCCTGGAAACGTTTTTGGTTATTTCCTCAGTCAGGGGAGAGCTCCTTAGTGATCCCATTCAGTTCATCACCCAGCCGGTGTCCCTCCGCATAGGAATCCTGCACAAGGAGAAGATCTCTTTCCACGTATATATACAGGAAAATTTGCAGAAGAGCTTCATTCACAAGTCTTCCTTTCTGGCCGGAGCTGGGTTCTTTTTTGTGCAAAAGAAGGATGGCTCTCTTCACCTGTGCATTTATTATAGAAGGCTAAACAAGATCACACTGAAGAATCGCTACCCACTTCTGTTGATCTCTGAGCTCTTCGATCGATTCCAGGGGGCCAAAGTATTCTCCAAATTGGATTTGTGCGGGGCCTATAATCTCATCAAAATACAAGAGGGGGACGAATGGAAAATGGCTTTCAATACTCGAGATGGGCATTTTGAATATCTTGTGATGTCCTTTGGACTTTGCAACGCCCCGGCCGTTTTTCAAGAGTTTGTCAATGACACCTTCAGGGATCTATTGTACACCTGCGTCATAGTGCATCTGGACGACATCCTGATCTTTTCTCCAGACCTCCAGACTCATCGGATACAGGTGCGCCAGGTTCTGAGACATCTGCGCAACAACCGTCTGTACGCTAAACTGGAGAAATGTTTATTCCATCAGACCAGCTTACCCTTCCTCGGATATATAGCCTCTGCTAAGGGTCTGCAGCGGATCCAGCTAAACTCTCTGGGGTTCTGCAATGGCCCCGTCCTGTCAGCCTTCGGGCGATACAGCGCTTCCTGGGATTCGCAAAATATTATCGTAAATTCATTCCTCACTTCTCCCCCGGGGTGGCGCCCATTGGGGCCCTCACCAGGAAGAACGCGAACCCGAAATGTTGGCCTCTGGAGGCTGAAAAGGCGTTCACCGAACTAAAGACTGCCTTCTCCTCGGCACCTGTTTGGTCCGGCCAGATCCCGAGAAGCCGAGGTGGATGCCTCTTCCGTGGGGGCAGGGGCGGTCCTCACACAGAAAAGCCCCAAAGGCAAGATTCTCACATGTGGGTTTTTCTCCAGGACCTTTTCGCCGGTGGAGCAGAACTATGCCATTGGGGATCGGGAGCTCTTGGCCATCAAGTTAGCCTTGGAGGAATGATGATATCTGCTGGAGGGTGCTTGTCACCCAAATGACATCTTTACGGATCACAAGAATCTGCTGTATCTTCAGACGGCCCAGCGTCTAAACTCTCTAAACTCTCACCAAGCCATGTGGTCCCTCTTTTTCTCATGCTTTGACTTTCGCATTCACTTTCGGCCTGCTGAGAAAAATGTCAAGGCTGACGCCCTCTCCCGTGCCTCTGATGTTGTTAGTGAAGAACCTGTGTTACAGCACATTATTTCTCCCAAACAGTTGGTTCATGTGGCTCCCATAGATCTCCAAAATGTTCCTATGGGCAAGACTTACGTGCCGCCGGGAAACAGGAAAAAGATACTGGAGTGGGGGCATAGCTCCCTGTTGGCTGGTCACCACGGAGTACGGAAGTCCTATGCTCTGATCTCTCGGCACTACTGGTGGCCAACTCTGGCACAAGACGTCAAGGACTTCACCGTCTCCTGTGTCACGTGTGCTCGAAACAAGGTCCCACGCCATAGGCCCGCAGGTTTCTTACTGCCGCTGCCCGTTCCAGAAACTCCTGGCCATGGATTTCATCACGGACCTACCGGTTTCTTCAGGAAGTTCTGTCATATGGGTGGTAATGGACCAGTTTTCAAAGATGTCCCACTTTGTGCCTCTTCCTGGGCTGCCGTCTGCTCCACAATTGGCCGGTCACTTCTTCCGGCATATTTTCTGTCTACATGGGTTACCGTCGCACGTCATCTCCGATCGGGGAGTTCAATTCGTATCCCGATTTTGCCATGCGCTGTGTTCCCATTTGCAAATCAAGTTAGACTTTTCATCGGACTACCACCCTCAGTCCAATGGACAGGTGGAGAGAGTTAACCATATTCTGGGAGAATACTTGCATCATTTTGTATCCGGATGTCATGACAACTGGGCCGAGCTGCTCCTCTGGGCCGAGTTCTCTTACAACCATTGTGACTCGGATGCAGCCGGCGTCTCTCCACTTTTTGTGGTCTATGGCCGCCACCCATGTCCCCCCTGCCCCTGCCCACAGATTCAGAGGTGCCCGCTGTCGATGACCAAGTTCGGGATATCAAGGCCATCTGGCAAGAGACTCGACGTTCCCTACTTCGGGCCTTAGCTCGTATGAAGTCTCAGGCAGACAAAAGGAGAAGTCCTGACCCGACATTCCTCCCAGGGGACAAGGTTTGGCTTTTCTCGAAGTACGTACGCCTGAAGATTCCCAGTTACAAGTTGGGCCCTCGCTTCCTGGGACCCTTCAACGTGCTCCGGCAGCTTAACCCGGTGACGTACAAACTCTGCTTACCTCCATCACTCCGAATCCAAAACTCTTTCCATGTCTCTCTTCTTAAGCCTCTGGTCCTGAACCGGTTCTCTCAGAAGAATGTATTGCCTCCCCCGGTAGCGGATTCTGCTGACATCTTTGAAGTAAAGGACATCTTGGCAATGAAGACTGTCAGAGGAAAGCGTTTCTTCCTCGTTGATTGGAAGGGCTTCGGACCCGAGGAAAGATCATGGGAGCCAGAATCAAATATTTTGAATCATGATCTCATCTGCAGGTTCATGCAGCCTAAAAAGGAGGGGATGTCTAAGGGGGGGGTACTGTAACAGGTGGCGTGGCATCCCGGTCCGGAGGCGCCAGGCGGGGACGGATGGCGCCGCTGGCTGTGCTACTGGCCACGTGCGCACCCGTCCTATCCACTTACCTGACCGCGCTCCTGTCCTGCTCTCTCCCCCTGCCGGATGGAATGCGCATGCGCACCCCCTAGTGCGCGCAGGCTTGTTCATGTAAATTTAAAGGGCCAGCGCGCTGGTAATTGGTTAATTGCTGACCCTATATAGTTTATGGATCCACGTCAATTCCCTGCTGGATCTTTGTTGTTGCGTTATTGTTGTTCTTGTCTCTGCCGTGTTCCTGACCTCCGACTACGTTTCTCGACTCTGAACCTTTGCTGCCTGCCTTGACCTTGCCACCTGTCCCCGACTATGTCTACGCCTCACGACTCGGTACCACGCTAAACCTCGGCTGCCACCGCAAGCAAGTCAAGTCACGTCACGCAGCAAGTCCATCCCGCTTTGTGGCGGGCTCTGGTGTAAAGTGGGACCTACTTAGATTCCGCTCCCTGGCGTGGCTTTCACCATCGCTTGCGGCGGTCCAGAGGATCCACTTACCCGGCAGTTACAACTGTCTAGTTAAACTTTACACGGTCTAAGAGTTAGACAGCATTGATAAATCTTCCTCATTCTATTTTTATGGATCACATTTGAAATTCCCATTGTGCTGTGATTTTACCCTCTAAATACTGTTAGTAATAGGTAAAAGCCAGCTATGTGGAATTTAATTATTTAACTAAATATTAGCCATTTATTTTGACAGTTTTAGCAGTCTTTACTTAGAGCAACTAAATACAATATGGAGGGAAGACTCCATTTAAATTGAACTACATTGCTTTGAAAGTTTAAAAATTAGATCAACTGAGCTAAACTGTGTTTGGAAAGTGTTGCAAAGCAAACAAGTCATAAAATGAAAGGAGTTGTCCACTTCTTTAAAAAAATTGGTGTAATGCTCCAGAAGCCCCATGAAATACTTCCAGCTCCAAGACTCTCCAGTCTTCTGTATAAAATCCTCTACTTCAGAATGGAGATAGTCATTTCTGCAACCACTGTTTGGCTGCCGTGGTCATGTGCCTCTGATTTACATCATGGTTCAGAAGTGAACAGCTCTGAACAGTAATATAAATAAAGGCATGTGACCACTGCAACCAATCAGCCGCTGCAGCAGTAACGTTTCTGTTAGGAAACAGACGACCAGAGAGCTGCAGCACTGAAACTGAGAACTGGGGGAAGGTGAGTATAGGTTTTGTTATGGGGCTCCTAGAGCATTATATCAGTTTTTTTTTTAAATGACGTGGACAACCCTTTTAATGAACCTATCATGGACTATGTATTATCATGTAGTAAGTAAGTTTGTAGACCAATTTGCTGGATTTTACTGGAAATATAATGAAAATCATGAACAACCCTTTTCACTTCTCTTTTAAATTCAAAGAGTATGAACATCGGTTTGCAGTAGAGGTACATGTATGGCACATTATTGATGTAGTAGCGGCTGTTTGTTGCATGATTGTTTAATCCAATAACCTACAATGTGGAATCAACAGAACACCAACGATTCTTGTTCATATGATGCAAACAAACATGTATATTGTTATTAGCAAAGAAAGAAAGATCCACATACATATGATTCATTTGTGTGAAACTGAGACAATAAATAATATGAGGAGGGGAACATCTCTCCTTATGGAGAGCACCAGTTAAGGCGTGTAGTTTTTTGATTTGCCTTTTTAGCCCACTACTAAAACAATTTTGCATATCACAAACCCTTATGGGAAAAAAATCTGGAAACTCCTGCGCCCCCCCAAGGGGTTTTTAACAAAATCCTCAATTTACCGATTCACTGAAATTTTTTGGGGAAGCAAAAAGGGGAAAAAATTTTGGGCAAGGGCCAAAAATTGCCCTTTTACATTTCCTTTTTTCGGGGTTTTTGGGCCCCCATCAATTTTAGAAACAGGAGCGAAAATTGGCTTGGGGGCTGGGGAGGGAAGGGGCCCCAATGGAAAAAAGGGGTTTGAAAAAAAGGGGGAACCCCTCCCTTTTTTCCCTTAAAAGGGGGGAAGGCAAAACCCAAGCCCAAACCCAAAATTGGCCTTTTTATTTAAAAAATTTTTTAAAAAAGTGGTTTTGGTACAAACTATGGGCGATAAAAAGTATTTTTACTGGGCCATAGTTTTTTGATGAAAAAAAATTGAATAGTATGGACAACTTTTCCAAACAAAAATAAAGTGGGAAATTTATTACAGAAAGACTGATATTAAAAACCCGCCCTTTAAAAAGGTTTGCAAAATTTTTTTTTAAAAAACCCTTTTAAAACCCCCTGTTGGGTTTTAAAAAAAGGGAACCCAAAAACCCAGACACCAAAAAACCCTAAATTTTAAACTGTTTTTTTCAGTAAACCGGAAGTTTTCTCCCTTTCCCCATTCAAAAATATAAAACCTAAATTGCAAACCCCATTATGACCTTTTTTTTTAAAAAAAAGGGATTTGTAATATAAATATTAAAAAGCTTTTCTGAAGGAAAGGGCTTTTTTTGGAAAAAAAAAATTGGGTTTTAAAAATTAAAATAAAACAACTAATTTTTTTAGTTTATTTTTAATAACTCTTTCAAACCCCACAACAATTTTTTGTAAAAAAAACCAAAAACAATCAAATTTTTTTAAAAATAAAAATGAAGATTTTGGGCTAAAAAATTTAATTTTAATAGAAAAAGTTGGGAATCAAAAATGGGGAAAAGGGACCCAGACCCCCCTTTTTTTTCCCTTTTACTTGTTTTAAATTTTTTAAAAAAGTTTAACATTTTTCAGTAAAAAATTTTAGGGGTGCCTTCCCCCAAGCGGGAAACAAGGACCCCTTAGCATCCTTTGAGTGATTTATCTTTATTTAGCCCCTTTGAATAAAGCTTAAACCCCCAAAAAACAATGTTAAAAGCTTTAGGCCCTTTCAGAGCCAAAGCCCTTTTAAAATTTTCTGGGTATTTAAGCAGGGTTTTAAAACAAGGAAATTTTTATTTTTTAGGGGTTCGGATATGGGAAAGGGACATTAAAACTGTTTTTTTGTTTAAACAGAATAAAATTTGGCTCCCTTTGATTTTTTCATTTATTGGGATATTGATGGGCCAAAGCTTAAAAAACAAATCCCCGCAAATTTTCCAAAAAGGGAAAAATCACAAACCCTTAAAAAATTTTGAGAAATTTTTTTTTTTCCAAAATTTTTAACACCCCTAGTTTTTTAGCACAATAATTTTGTATCCTTTTTGCATCGCCAGGAAAAGAATGCTGGAAAATCATTATGAACCCTTTTCCCTATTTAAAAATTTGGGGTTTGGGGAAAAAGGGGGGGGGGCACTTTTTTCAAAAGTGGAAAAAAATGCTTAAACATTTTCAAATTTTCCTTTCCAACCCTGAATCCCCCTGAAAGGGGTTTTGGGAATGAAAACACTTTTCAAACCCTTTTTTTAAAGTGGGGCCATGAAAATTTGCCAATTTTAAAATCATTCACTGCCCGAGGAATTGAAACCCCAAATTAAAATCAATTTACAACCTTTTTTAAAATTTTTTTTATTGTAAACCAAATTTAAACTGAATAATTTAAAACCCTTTATAAAAGGGGGGACATTTGTCAAGGATGCCACATTTTAATCCCCCAAAAATTTTTTTTTTTTTTAAACCCGTCCCCGAAAAAGGTTTGGGTTTTGAAACCCCCCTTTAAAGGCATAGGGGCACTTTTTACTCTAAGAATAAAATTCAATTTTCCAATATAATTTTCAATCCCCCCTTTAAATTTCTATTTTGATTTTAAAACACAGGAATTTTTTTTTTTAATTTTTTTTAAAAAAGACTAAATAGGGTAAAAGTAAAGGCAATAATTAAAAAAAAGGGTGACAAGGGGGGACCCCAAATTTAAACAAATATAATACTCGGGTGTTGGAAAATTCCATGAAAAAGGGCCCGAAAAAGGGAATACCCCATTTAAAGGGGTGGGTTTTCCCCAACACCCAATTTTTACCCTCCTAAAACCAAAAAATAAAAAAATAAAATTCTGAAACCTGGGTTCCACGGCAGGGATTCCCACCAAAACAAATAAAATGAAAGGGCGTACAAATGCTTTCACTTAAAAATTTTTTTTATTTCCCTGACTTTGAACAAAAACAGAAGTTCCCAAAACCCGGGTTTTAAATGGGAAGGAAAAGGGAACTCAGGGGCCCAATTTCGAGATTTTAGGGGGAAACCCCTTTTGGGAAGGGAAACCAAAAAATCAGTCATTTAAAAAAACCCACCTGAAAAAAAAGCTCAAAAGTGTCTATTGTAAAAAAAAAAAAAAAAAAAAGCCTTTAAAGGGGTTTTCCCCCCTCTCAAACCCTTTAAAGGGCCATAAACACAAGCCAGTACCCTAAATGCCACCCTTGGGGGGGAAACCCAAACCCTTTGGGACCCCAAAAACTAATTTTTGGAGAAAAAGGTTTCCTTTAAACCCTCAATGCCGAACAGAGAAGTGGCTGCCCATGGTTGGCATTCTCCATTCATTTCAAAAGGAGCTTTCCCTGTGAATATATCATAAAAAAAAACCCATACTAAGAGCTTACTTTTTTTCAAAAAAAGGGGAAAATAGAACCTGGGGTCTGAACTCCCCCCATCACATTTTTTTAAAGAAGGGGCTTAAATTTTGATGGGTTTTTTTTTTAGTTCCCCCCCCTTTTTGGGTTTCTTTTTTTTTTGCCCAAACCTGAATCTGGAAATGGCACTGTACGGATTTGGGTTTTAACAAACCCCCAAAGGCGTTTATTTGGGGGAGCTGGCTAGGGTTTTTTTTTTGTTTCCCATACATCATAAAAAGTCCCCGGGAAAATTAAAAAAAACCCGTTTGAAGGGGGGTTTTTCCCCTGTGTCCCCCACAAAAACCTTGGCAATCAGTTGATATCACAAGGATAAATTACAGGTGACCTCATAAAAGGGGGACTGTGGGGAAAAAAAGGGTACAACAAATTTCATATTTTAAAAAAAGTTTTGCATCCCGTGATTTCCCAAAACCCAATCAAATGCCCGTGGGCCCCGCTGACTGAAAGTAGGGGGGGGTTACAAAAAAGGGAAAAAAAAAACCCCATAAACGTTTTAAAAAAATTGGGTTTTAAAAAGCCATTGTTTTAGAAAGATCAATTTTTTTTGTGTAAGCAACTAGAAAAGGTGGTTTTTCCCAAACCCTAAGAAATCCCTGACCAACTTTATTTTCCAAACATGTTTAAGTCCCAAAAACAAAGGCGGGTTTCCACACTCTGAAAGCGATGCCAAAAATGTTTTTATTTTTGTGAATATGAACAAAGCATAAAAGGGCCAAAAATTTGATTTGGTGATGACTAAGTTTTGCATATAAATAAATTTTTAAACCATCTTCTTTAAATTATCAAATATTTAAAATTTGGGGCCCCTTTCAGTTGTTTTGTTTGCTTACCTTTTAAAAAGGGGGAGGACATATAAAGAAATTAAAAAAATTTCTTTTATTAAAGCCAAAAGGGAAGGAGAGAAAAAAAAAACTATTTTAAATATATGTAATTATTGTTTAAGTAAAATTTGGGTCGATGCAATTGCCTTTTAAAAAATAAAAGGGAATCCAAAAGTGTAACCCTTTTTTTGGAAAAGTCCCATTTCTTTATAAATTCCAAGACCCCCCCACCAAAAATTATAAAAGTTTTTTTTTCATACCTGCTATCATCTATTGTGGCCCGAAAGGCCCCCCTAGGCCCCCCTCCCCCACCAAAGGGCCCCGGTGTGGGCCGGCAACCTCTAACCAAACCCGGGATAAATTCTTGGGAAGTAATATTAATTTTCTTCATACACTGCATTGGATAGCAAAAGCAAGCCATGAGCATACCCAAAACCCTCCAAATTTTTAGATGCTGAAACAAGTGGTTTTAGCAAACAAAATTTAAAATTTTAATTTCAAAAATCCAATTAAAAAAAGAATAAGCGTAAAGACTGTCTCATTTGTTGTAATTTAAATGTATATGATTTGTATTAAGCAAACAAAATGGCTAATGCAGGAATAATCTCTTATTTTAATTGACATATTGAATATTCCTGTACTAAACTAGCCGAACATTAACACAGAGCAAAATTCTCCACCTGTTGCAGTAGTATCATAAGTTGGCTCATGGGTTATATATTGAATGTGGAAAATAAACGTTTCATTTTGGTTTTAATAAAGTACTGTAGTAATTTCAGAAATTAAAAGCTCGCCCTGAATGGACTCATAAAACTTGTTAACTAGGGTTAAGTGCAATAGCATAACGTGAAGCTCCTGTGCCCCCCAATGCAAAATCTGTAACACCTACCATATAGCATTTACATACTGGTATCTTCTCAGTTGTCCAAGGGACCATTGAGCCTAGTGAGGCATCAGGGCCTATATATGACTTCTACTTTAGCATCTTCTATAGCCATATCTGGATGAGTAAATTATTTGTACTTAAGCTCTCATATTTGTATTGTGGCTTTTATTAAAAAAAGCAAACCATGAAACAGAGCTAAATCCACTGCACAATAGATGTTACTAATTCCCATTGGACCCAATTGACTTGTTATGGGGTCTGTTAGGTTCCATTGCAGTTTCTTTCATTTTAATTTAAGATTGATTAATTTAGTGCTATTCTTGTCATATCTGATACAGTAAGGTAAAAAATTATTTGATCCGTTACTGATTTTGTAAGTTTGCCCACTGACAAAGATATGAACAGTCTATAGTTTTATGGGTAGGTTATTTTAACATTGAGAGATAGAATATCTAAAATAAAATCCAGAAAATCATTTTGTATAAATTATATAAATGTATTTGCATTTTACTGAGAGAAATAAGTATTTGATCCCCTGTCAACCATTAAGAGATCTGGCTCTTACAGACCAGTTAAATGCTCCTATTCAACTCGTTACCCATGCCTTTCATTTTAAAAGGGAAAAACTTTTTCTTAAAATGGGTTGTTTTAAAGAAGGGGAAGCAAACTTTTTGGGGGATTTGAATGGGAAGGAAATACCAAAAATTGAAATTTGTTAATGACTCAGCACGGGGGAACCATCAAAAAAACCTTTTGGGGTATTATTAAAGGGTTAATAGTAAAAATCCTGGGGGAAATTGTTAAGACCAAGGCAGGGGAAAAGTACCAAGAAAAGCATTTGGAAAAAAAAAAAAAAAAAAAAAAAATTAAAAAGGGGTTTAAAAATCCTGGTCCCCCAACAAAGTCCCCCTGTTCAGAAAGGCACATGTGCAGGCCCGTCTGAAGTTTGCCAATGAACACCTGGATAATTTTGTGAGTGATTGGGAGAACGTGCTGTGGTCAGATGAGACAAAAATTTAACTCTTTGGCATTAACTCAACTCGCCATTTTTGGAGGAAGAAAAATGCTGCCTATGACCCAAAGAACACTATCCCCACTGTGAAGCATGGAGGTGGAAACATTATGTTTTGAGGGTGTTTCTCTACTAAGGGCACAGGACTATTTCACTGCACCAGTCATGTACCGTTAAAACCTTATTCCCTCTGCCAGCACATTAAAAATGGGTTGTGGCTGGGTCTTCCAGCAAGAAAATTACCCAAAACATACAGTCACGACAACAAAGGAGTGGCTCAAAAATAAGCACATTAAGGTCATGGAGTAGCCCAGCCAGTCTTCAGACCTTAATCCCATAGAAAACTTATGGAGGTAGTTGAAGCTCCAGGTTGCCAAGCAATAGCTTCAAAATCTTAATGATTTGGAAATGATCTGCAAAGAGTAGTGGACAAAAATTCCTCCTGACATGTGTGCAAACCTCATCATCAACTACAAAAAAAGTTTGATTGCTGTGCTTGCCAACAAGGGTTTTGCCACCAAGTATTTTTTCTTGTTTGCCAGAGGGATCAAATACCTATTTCTCACTGCAAAATGCAGATAAATTTATATAATTTATACAATGTCATTTTATGGATATTCTATCTCTCAATGTTAAAATTAACCTACCCTTAAAATTATAGACTGTTCATGTCTTTGTCAGTGGGCAAACTTACACATTCAGCAAAGGATCAAATAATTATTTCCTTCCCTGTATCTGATCCAAATGGAGACTCTGACACAGATGTGAAAACAGATTTACCTTTGAATTCCTGTTTCACTAATTTGGTTGATTCACTAATTTTCTGGTTCATTAAAATAGAATGAGAGAATTGGTTTTATTTCCCTTAAAATTCACTAAAATAAATCTCATACAATACAGTATTATTGACAATCATGAAATACAGTCACTCTAGTTTAGAGGATAAAAAACAGTAAAAATTACAAAACAAATCCTACAACAAATGTTGTGATATTTCACTTCATTGGGTAGATAAGATATTGGTGATACCATTTTATCTTATGTACCTGATGATGTTAAAGTGGTATTCCAAGATTTTTTACAAAAAACCCTACCACCTCCCACTGTGCTAAATGAGAAAATGAATCTATGCTTTTCTCTTCCATCACCACCATTGCCAGAACTCCAGTGTTTCCCCCTCCTCAGTCACTGATGTCACATTTATGGATCACATGATGATACAGCCAGTCACTGAGCTCTGAGGTCACATGATTTACATACTGGCATGTGACTGCTGAGGCCAGAGATTGGTTGAAGCATCATGTGATACATGAACATGATGTAATCAGTGAGGGACCAGGGAGAATACTGTAGCTCTGGCAGCACAGGAAGGATGCTCATGTGAAAGGTAAGTATGGGTTATTTTTCTATTTTAGCATAGTTGGAGGTGATAGGGGTGTTTTTAAAAGTCTTGGAAACCCCTTTGAATTATCATGAAATGAAATGATCAGCAGTGACTTTGGGTATTGCCATTGCTACGATCATAAGAGTTATGCCTTATAATTGCACAACCAGATAAGGTGAGCAGAACATTCACTGATAAGCTTATAAGCCATCCATAACATTATTACACTATCTAGCACATCCTGTTTTCTACATATCCTCATACAATACAGGTAACACAGAAATCTGTTGATACTTTTGCTTCCTAGGATTAAGGAACAGCATTAGAAATAATTACAAATAAGAAACAAAATAAGAAAATCATGAATTATCATTTCAGAATGATCCCGCAATACTTGATCTGATCTTTTGACCATGCCATGTAATTTTCATATTATTTTCTCCCTGTATAGTAGAAAAATGTTGGTCCTTGTTTGAAATCAATCACATTCTCCTGTGCTTTGTGCTATAAATGGAATTCCTGATTATTTTTCCTAAGTCATTTAAATTAGATACTCTTTGTTCCTAAAATATTCACTTAGTTCCTACTTATTCCAGTGATGGACATCCATTTCTCCTGCTTTATGTCATGTTAATATTTAACAAAAGAATGCAGTTAGCCTCCTGCTAGGAAAGACCCAACCTCCTTTGTTTTTGGAGGCTTTTTCTTAGTCTTTACTTTACAGGAGATTTTCATTTCCTGTCGCCCATCCTCCATCAAGAACTAGATTTTTGCATAAGCTAAAAAGTCCTTGGAGATGCCTTTAACCCCCAAGTGAGGAAGGTGGTACTTAGCTGTCAAGTCCCTTTTGTTATGTACTCAAATGGAATTATGAAATGTTTTTTTTCTTTGTGGGGCAAAGTAAATTTATGCCAAGAGAATGTAAATCCACTAGGTGTGCCCAGGTAATTTAAAATGCTCATGCTGATAGATTTTCTGCTTCAATAGATATAATTAATTGGTTTCTTTGGCCCTCTATATTAGTTTATACGCTCAATAGCAAATTATTTGTAACTAATTTCACTACATAACATTTGTAGCAACAAGGCAATAATTTTGGATGCAATAATTATGAAACAAATGTGAAGTGAAGCATTTTTCTGTTCTGAAGACAAAAGTGTTCCAAATTCGTAATAAATACTTCCAAAGTTATGCAGATTCCCACAGCTTTCACCTATGTCTCAGAAATATAGTGTGTCCACACTTTGTGCAATTTTTTTGGCCCTGTCTGATACTGTTCGTGTATTTTCAAGCTTATTAATGTTGGAAACATAAAGGAAGGAAAATCAATTGTTTTTGATACATTCATGGGCGTAATGATAGCCATAGCAGTCAAAGTAACTACTCTGGGGCCCGGAGTTAGTAGGGGGTCCACTCTGGTATAAGAACATTAAGAACATTATTACTTTTTGTAGGAAACAAGTAGTTGGTGGCTTTCTGCTATCTAACACTATACTATTTTGGTTCTTTAATGTATGGCGGTATTATACCTTTATTTATTGTCACTTATGCTGCTGTTTTTGTTTATTGTCATTAGATGATGGGGCCCCATCTGATTTTGCTATTCTAGTCATGACTCTGGATACATTGATGAAATATTGCTTTGAATATCTGAACAGTGTTACTGTATATCAACAGAAGGAAATAATACTTACATTTAGAGAGAGTCAATGCTCTTTGGCCTCTGTTGACTCTGCTCAGATTTACTGGACTGCATGGTCAACCATTAAGTATAAAGGGACAATCAGTCATTGTGATGTTCCAGTGATATGCAATATGCAAGTTACTAGGGTCTATAGGTCATATGGGTTAATCCACTTAAACTTTAAAAAAAAGTTGAAGGTTACATATAAGTGAAGAGCATGCCATCAGTACTATCTTCTTTAGTGGGCCCAAAGAACTCATTCAGGAGTTATCTCAAGTCAAAAGGGTTATTCCTTTCTTCAAACCTTTTTTAGGTCGAACTCATCAGGACCAAGCCCCAGTACTATGTTAGTCTAGTACTCATAAAAATCTTTAAATTAACTTTGATCGCACTTATTTCGTTCAGGTCTGAAAGCTGCTATTTACACTTTGGATACAGGTACTGTTTATGCCAACTTTCAAGGGACAAAGCCCATTGTCCTTTGAATAATTATCAGTGATTTATCACAATGGTTTATAATTAGTTCACATTAGTTTTTCTTAAAGGATGTATAATGTCATTATAAGATGTTAGCATGAATATAACAACATTTGCATTTCATTGTTCAGAAGGCTAATCTGTTTTGAGTGGTCTGTGTACTTGATGACCCAAGACTGGAATGTTATGGAAGTATCAGCACCTAAGTGTGAAGAACAACAGCAAAGGAGAAGTGTCAAGGGAGTCATTTTGTCTATGTGTATCAGTACTTGAAGCAGCTGTAAATTAAATAGATTATGCAAAGCTCCTGACTCACCATTCCCATGTGTCCCACATAAATGAGATGTTGCACACTTGTAAACAAGCCTTGCTGCCCATAAGTCTTCTGACAATTATAATCAGTAGTTCTGCAAATTTAAACTTTATTAATTTACTTAATTAGCTTTATACCAAGGATGTACTCTCACTCCCATTGGTCACTATCTACAGTGGAATTCATACTGTTACAGAAAATTACTGTTTTAGGCATAATAACCACAGATATTTAATCTGGAGCAAAGTAATAGATGTTTAAAAATCTCTGTTATTGAAAGACACCATTGCAAACATGAGAAGACACTCAAATTCCGTACTATTGTAGACCGGATTGGATTCAAACTTTATACCATGTGCCATTTAACAAGTGTGCTCTTTAGTAAGCCACCATAACATTCCTATTTTACATGAAGTTTAGTTTGCAATGAAATATGATTGATGATTTATTTGCATGTAAGGCAATATACAGTAATAGCACCTTATAACTTAGAGAACTACAATTGTCTTTCAGAGCCCTTAGCAACTTGGAAGCTCAAAAATATATTGGTAGTTTACTAAAAGTATAAAAGGGAGACTTTGAAGCAGGAGCTGCAGTTGCCTTGGGTGCTGGGTGCCAAGATGATGGAATGGAATGCCTTGGGTTAAGGCCCCATGCTGTACATATACATCATATGGATTGCACGGACACAGAAGGAGACCTTTGGTGTGTGACCAACAGTAGGAGCCCCATGGTGATTGTCAATACTGACCACAGCATCTCAGACATTTGACAGGGAGAGTGGGCTTGTTTTACTAAACCATCAGCACCCTAGAACATGATCATTAGGCACAGGATGGGTTACCATGGTAGCTGGAGGGCTAAGAAAGGCATCCAAGACTATCACAAGCATCTGCATAGAGACATGGCCTCGATGATTGCCTGTCAATGTTACATTGACTAGCAAAAGTGCTTCAGAATACTAAATATTCTAATACCAAAGAGGATATGTAGAAAATAGGAAGTGCTAGATAGTGGAATAGTATTATGGGTAACTTATTAGTTTATCAATGAATTTTACGTTCAACTTATCTAGTCATGCAATGGTAAGGTACAACTCCTATGAACGTGATCACTTGTTCTACTTGTTGAACAGGCTCCAAGTATATACTATTGATAGAGATGGGCGAATCGATTCTAACGAAGTGGAATTCGTTTAGAATTTCAGGAAAACTTCGGTTCTAAAAAAGTCGAAGTTTGGGGTACTTCGGTGAACGAAGTGTGCTTTTGATTGATAAAATGGCTGCGAGCACATGGCCTACATGGGGCAAAACACTCTGGAAAGGGAAAAAAGGGCATAGCCTGCATGACATGTGCAGAGATGAAGCCAATTTAGAGACCGGGGGGATTCTGTGACGTCTCCGCACTATATAAGTCCCGGGGGAGACGCCGGGAGCTCACATTTCCCCTCACTGTACTGATCAAGGAAGGGGCTGCAGCGGCTGATTGTGATTAAGCTCTCACTGAAGAACTGATTTTTATACAGCGATTTTTGTGGGGTGTCTCAGCTTTTCTCAGAGACTTCTTCTCTTATGTCTATGTTCTGATTTTTTGGGGTATTGGATCTGAAATCTAGTGGCTCCAATGCCAGCCTGACATATACACTCCAAAATCCAAGTGGGATATAAAGCCAGTTCCTGTTTATTCATTTAAAGACAGCGTTTTACAATACAAATACCACTTCATTTTTTGGCTGCTCAATTCTTTTGCGCAATTACATCCTAGGTTTAATTAAAGCGTTGTTCCTGCAGTTGTACTCATTAAAAAGAAACTTTGTTTTTCACCGACCACAGAAGAAATCTGTAGCATATATTCAATATTCATGAAATACACAGGATTTTTAAACAGCAATAGCAGTCAATTTTTTCCTGCCCCATTTGTGGAGCGTAATTATATCCAAGGGTTACCCAAGCTTCTTAGTGGTTCCTTTGGAGTCAAATACAGGGTGTGTATTTACATATACAGATATCTTCATCAAACAGTGTCCTGTAATTTTTGACCAAATCAGTATGTCAGACAGAGAGGTGGCAGGCTCTTCACCTGCGAGTGGGCAGAGGCACAAACATTCCAGGCCCAGTCCGCAGCACAGCAAGGGGACGTCACAGCAGGGGTCACTCGGTGACCACAACAGCTGCAGTCTTCTAGCGGCCGGTGTGTGAACCAGCAAGCCCAAGGGTCTTGATTGTTGACTAGGTCATCCACTTCCTCCCAGATGGCAACTGACAACCCCCCAGCAAGAGTCCGTGGGATCGTCAACACAACCCTTAGTTGGCAGGCCCCGGGAAGCGGGTCAGCGGCTTCCAACATGTCCCTCAACACTCGCCTCTGTCCCATCCGGTTCCCTCAGCAGAGATCTACTATGTGGTCTGGGCTCAGCGCCACTCTATAGCGATGATGAACAATTGAGGAGGGCAGTCAGCAGCGACTTGGCAGCGAAGAAATGGGGCCAATATCCCCTGCTTCTTGCAGTAGGCGGCAAAAAGTTTAGATTGTTGAGAGTGGCATGGGAGTCATGTTGTGAGGGGTCAGCCTCTGCAAACCAAGAACCGGTGATGAAGGACAGCAGTGAAGATGAAACACACAATACATGATATGTAGCCGACTGCACTTGGAGCCGTGTGAGGCAAGGGCAACATCATCGTCAGGAGAAGAGTGCGTCAGCTTGCCGCTGTCATACAGCAGCCGCAGCCGCAAGTGTTCGTGTTGGCGTGATGTCAGCATGTAGCAGCAGTGTGAGTTCGGGAGTCAACGCCACGGGGTTAAAAAACCCACTTCGCAGTCCAAGAAAGGTAGCGCACAGGGTCTCAGCGAGGCAGGGCGGCGTAGTCACTCAGTGCGGAGCGTTGGCGGTAAAAATCCGATACTCGGCCGGTGTGGCAGATCTTTGCTAAGACACCGGGAGCCGAATATGGGAACATGTAGAATCTGTAAGCAGAAAGTGAAGCGTAGGCCAGGGAGCTAACGTTGGCACCACGCCCTGCGTCAACACGAATGCAGCGTCCACCAACCGATTTGGCCCTGGGAACGTGGCTCAGATGTGTGGGTCCATCCTGGCCCCGCAGCAACAGCAGCAGCAGCAGCGCCAGTGGCACGCATGCTTATTGCAGCAGTCCAAGGCTCCACCACCTCTGCATAATGGATCAGTTTTTTTCTTTGACATCATCTCCCGGTCCAGGTGCTCCTGCTCCTCGCTGCTCCTGGCGCCAGCAGGTCGTTCAGCGAGGCGATTCAAAGAGACAACAGTATGGCTCCCAACCACCAAGGTGGCAGCAGCTGACCGAGCTCCGTCCGAAAGGGGGTTTTTATGTGGGGGGGGCAGAACCTCCCTTTCCAAATGGGGTGGACTCTGCACCTTCAGAGAACTAATGGCTTGTGCCGAGCCAGATGGAGAAGTTCCAAGCCGTAATTTCTTCAAAAAGGCAGTACCATCACTTCATAAATATGATAGCACAGAAGGTGGGCCAGTCCTTAAGCGTATCGGTTTGTCCAAGGTGCACGGCAGCGCGGACGTCTGGAGCTGTATCGGTCCAGGGCCAGTACATGTCCTTTACTGCCCAGTGGGTGAATTTTCATCCGGCCCAGGCACACAACAACTTGGACAGGAGACGGGCGCTTCTCCTCCACGTTTGTCAAACTGCTGCTTCCAGGCACCAATGTCCACCTCCTCCACCCACCACCACCATCTTCAGCCTCCACCAAGTACTGCTCCATCATACCACATGCGTAGGGCACAGCGGTGCACGCAGTTCTACACCTGGCTGCCTCGGCGAACGAAGTCACACAAGGGAGGAACTGCATCCGCCTCATGCCAGCAAGAAAAATCGATTGTGTGGCTTTCTCCGCGCCAACTGCAAATCGAACATGGTGACGGACAATGGGCGAGGAACATGGGTGTTTCGGCTGAGGGATGGTCCATGCGCCCTCATGTCGCACAGGTCACATCTGGTTGTGAAAAGGTTCCTCAGTCTTCCAAACCGATCTCAGCAGATTAGGAAAATGGCCAGGAAACTGTGGCATGTACTTATTCCATTCGTACAAAGCCAGGAACACCCCCTGAGTTGCGAGCGTGTGTCTAAAATGGCCTCCCCAACACACTCTGAATGCGATGTTTTCCGACCCGTTGGAATTCCACCTGCACATGTTGGACCGACTGAAGAACAAGAGAGAAAGCAATTAACGATATTTTGATGATCCATGCAGACAGAAGTAATCTCCTGTGTAACTTTGATGTCAGCCAGTTGGCCAGCATCATGCGTGAACACCTGCCGTAAATTGTTGATGCCATTTGAGGAGGCGACTTATTTAATTCAGTCGCCAGGACTACGGGATGAATAACGTCATTGCCCACGAGAGCTTCATTGATCCTGGATCAGATGTCCTGAAAAATCGTGTCTGGGCAGGGACTGAGACGTGGCGACTATATCCTCGAGGCCACATGAGTCCCGGTGGGGACTTGAAATGGATGAGGAGGAACATTTGGAGCAGAAGCATTGTCAGGTGAAATATGAGTGTGATTTTCCTACCCAGGTCACAATAGAGAGGAAGCAGGAGGCAGCTGTAGGAGTATATGAAGAGAGGAGGACTAGGCAAGATGACCCCAAGCAAAAGCACCGTCGGCAGTATACAGTGTAAATGGAGCAGGGAGCCCCTCGAGTCACTTGTGCAGATGTCCCGCAGCATGCTGAATTGCCGTGCTAGTGACAGCCGAATAGTCCCAGCATCCGGCAGAGGGATGACTTCTGACTCTCCACCCTATTGGACCCCGCACATATCCAAAATGGAGCCATTTTCCCATCTAATGAGAGGAGATAATCCAATACTATAGGGGAAATCCACCGTAAACAGTTGCCGCTGACTATGTGCGGCATCGTCTCCTCTTCTGACAGGGACTGGACTCGGGGGTTCCTCAGCGCTCACGTTACTACTGCCCGCGGCTCGCTCGTGGGGGAAGGTGGGAGGGTAGGAGCAGTAAACAGCTCCATCAGCAGTATCCTAAGTCTGGAGTCACTGATGACAGCTTCCTTCGACCCGCCTAGTGAGGGAGAAGTGTATCGCCAGTCACAGCAGCAGCAGGAACCCGGAGCAGGTCCTGAACCAACAGGTGGTGGCCTACTTGGACAGCACATTAACACCATCCCAGATTAGAAGATCTGCCTGAGACTACTGGGTCAGGCCCAAACTGGATGTATGGCGCCGCTAACTTGGCCGAGTTGCAGTGGAAGAAGCCAGTCTGCCCCCCAGGTAGTGTGGCATCAGAGCGGGCGTGTTCCGATCGGCGGGTCCATCACATTACCACAAAAGAAACCCGCTTGTCCACGGGAAATTATGACGAACGAGACCTTGTCAAGAATGAATCAGGCGTGGATCGGCCCAGGATTTCCACACACCAAATGCCTTAGGCATCAGACTCATCAGCCATGACGCCGTCACCCAAACTGTGAGAAAATGAGTCTGGGTCAAACCTACCTGCGCCTCAGCCACTATTTCTGATGACGCCCAACGCGCCTGTACCACACATACATCTTGCTGACAGTTCTCCATCTTGCTCACCAACCATGCTTACCAGGGACTTCGGTATTACCACACCACCTCCACCTATTGTCTTGTGCCACTGTCTGACCTCAATGCTGCTCTGCTGGTGGCTGGCTGCCGTGACCTCCACACTGTGTCATTGCGGGATGCGTTCTGTGGCCTACTCCTGTTTTTTGGCACCTCCAGAATGTCATTGTGCCACTGCGCTGACCTCATGCTGCTGCTGATGGCTGAGCTCCGTACCTCCACAGTGTGTCTTTGTGCCAATGCCCTGACCTCATGCTGCTGGCGTGTCCTGTGACCTACACACTGTGTTCATTGTGCTAGCTGTCCTGACTCTCATGCTGCTGCCGGTGTGCTGCTGCGTGACCTCCACACTGTGTCCATTGTGCCGTTTTCTGTGGCCTACTCCTGTTTTGGCCGACCTCCAGAATTCATTGTGCACTTGCCTGAAAACCTCATGCTGCTGCTGTGGATGCTGCCGTTGACCCCCACAGTTGTGTCATTGTGCCAATGCCTACCTCAATGCAGCTGCTTGCCGTGACCTACACACTGTGTCATGTGCCACTGTCTGACCTCCATGCTGCTGCGTTGGCTGCGCCGTGACCTACACATCTGTGTCCATTGTGCCCATCTGTCCCCCTGACCTCATGCTGCTGCGATGTGGCCTAGCTGCCGTGAGCCCTACACAACTGGTGTCTCATTGTTCCACTGTCTGACCTCATGCTGCTGTTGTGGTGGCTGCTGTCGTGACCTCCGCACACTTTTCATTTGTCCCACCAGTGGCCTATTCCTGTTTTTGCGCCACCGTCCCAGAATGTCTCATTGTGCCACTGTCTTACCTCATGCTGCTGGCTGTGTCTGCTGCAGTGACATCTACACACTCTGTCATGTGCACACTGTCTGACCTCTATAGCTTGCTGCTGTGGCTGGCTGCTGCCGTGACCTTAACACACCTGTGTCATTGTCCCACTCTGTGGCCTATTCCTGTTTTATTGCCACCATCCAAATGTCATTGTGCCACTGTCTGACCTCAGCTGCGCTGTGGCTAGCTGCCGTGACCTACCACACTGTGTCATTTGTGCCACTGTCCTGACCTCATGCTGCTGCTGTGGCTGCTGCCGTGACCACACAATGTGTCCATTGTGCCACTCTCTGACCTCCATGCAGTTGCTCCTGCCGCCTTCACCTTCCACTCTCTGTCATTGTGCCACTCTGTGGCCTATTCCTGTTTTTTGCCACCGCTGTCAAATGTCATCTGTGCCACTAGTCTGACCTCCATGCTGCTGCTATGGCTGCTGCCGTAGAACTACCAATATAGAGTAGCAAGCAAAAATTACCTAAAAAGTTACTTTTATTTCTGGAAACATATCCAATTATAAATATGTAACTAGTTGCTACAATGAGCTACTTGGGGCCTTCCATGAGATAAGGTCCATAGCTCCGGCAGTGGGAGCAGACCAGAATCCAGTCCATGTAGGGCGAGCTCCCGGCGTGTCCCACGTGCGTGACGCGCCAGATAGGAGGAGAAACAGACAGGATAGGGCTGGACAAAGACGTGTGACGTTTCGTTGAGTTGAACGTGCAGTGGGGCAGACTACCCCCGAAACGTCACACAAAATTTCCCAAGCCCCTATCCTGTCTGTTTATCTCCCTATTGCTCAGCACTCGTGGACCGCCGGAGCGCTCGCATACTGGACTCTGATTCTGGCTCGTCCGCGACTGCCCGGCTAAAACGGACTTAAATGGGGAAGGCAGTAGCTCGCAGTGTACACTACTAGTTACATTTTTAATGGATATGTTTTCAGAAATAAAGTAACTTTTTTAGTTAATGTTTTGCTTGCTACTCTATATTGGTTGGTACATGTTTTGGGATTAGGGAGATCCTTAATAGCAAGCACATAGCAGTGTCGGAGAGCTATAATGTTTTGCTATATATATGCCTATCTTTCTATATATGTGCTGCCGTGACCTACACACTGTGTCATTGTCCTACTCTGTGGCCTATTCCTGTTTTTGGTTTTGCCACCTGTCCAGAATGACGCGAGAGTGGGCACTGTCTGGCGCGCAGCATGCTGCTCGCTGTTGCTGCTGCCCGTGAACCTACACTACTGTGTCATTGTGCCACTGGTCTGACCTCATGCTGAGCTGCTGTGGCTGCTGCCGTGACCTCCACACTGTGTCATTGTCCACTCCCTTTGTCCTATCTGTTTTTGCCACCTTCCAGAATTTCTATTGTGGCCACTGACCTGAACCTCAGGCTTGCTGCTCATGTCTGCGCCGTGACCTCCACACTGTGTCATTGTTTGTGCCTCTCTCTGACCTCATGCGGTTGCTCCTGCCGCCGTACACCTCACTCTCTGTCTTTGTGCACTCTGTGGCCTATTCCTGTTTTTGCGCGACCTATCCAGAATTTATTGTACCACTAGTCCTGACCTCAATGCTGCTGCTAGGCTGCTGCTTGACCTACACACTGTGTCATTGTCCACTCTGTGGCCTATTCCTGTGTTTTGTCCACCTCCAGAATGTCATTGTGCCACGGTTACCTGACCTCAATGCTGCTGCTGTGGCTGCTGCAGTTGACCTAAACACTCTGTCATTGTGCCACTGTCTGACCTCATGATGGTAGCTTCTGTGCTCTGGCTGCTGCCGTGATGTACAACACTGTGTCATTGTCCCCACTCTGTGCCTATTCCTGTTTTTGACCACCTCAAGAATGTCATTGTGCCACTGTCTGACCTCATGCTGCTGCTGTGGCTGCTGCGTGTACCTACACAACTCTGTCATTGTGCCACTGTCCGACCACATGCTGCTGCTCTGGCTGCTGCCGGACCTACACAACTGTGTCATTGTCCCACTCTGTGGCCTTATTCCTGTTTTTTGCCACCTCCAGAATGTCATTATGCCACTGTCTGACCTCATGCTTGCTGGTGGCTGGCCGCCGTCACCCTCCACACTCTGTCACTAATGTTCCAACTTGAGCTCTCAGCTTGTTTTTTTTCCAGCTTTCTCTGCATGACTTATCAGGCTACATTCCCGCTTTGAGTTTTTTGTCTGTTTTTGCCCCTTGTTAAGTGCCCAGGGAATTTATAGTGAAGCGATTTCTAAGAGTGGCGGCATCCATATGTGCGGTCATACTAAAACAACAAAATTGTATGACCAAACAAAGCTCCCTCTCTGCATATTTAAAGCATGCACAACATTCTACAAGCCACACCCTGCAGCTCTGTGCAGCCTGGAAATATGCTGTTTATTTAAAGTGATTCATGCCGGAAGTAATATTCGGCTAACGAAGTTATTTTTTGCCGAGAAATCCGGCGAAGTGAACGAACTGAATTTTGGGAAATTCGCCCATCTCTACCCTTCAGTCATGAGAAATAAAGAAAGTAAATTGGATAATAAAGCAACAAGGGATTAAAAGAGATGTCCACCTTTGTAGGCAAAATTTCAATAGTAGTTATGACCATTCCTGGAGATTCCATTAATGAGCTTAGAAACCGAGAAGGATAGTCTTCCCTCTCTGAGCCACTACTTGCCTCCCACTCAGTCAAAGCCATCATTGCTCTGCTCTGTACTGATGAGGGGCAAACACCCCGAAATGGCTGTATACAGATGGGTGAGAGGCTGGCTTTGCTAAATATCCCTTTTGCTTTCCAAAGGTCCAGTGGGTCAAAAGCAAGTTGAAAGGATTTGTTACAATCCAATAAGGCGCTTGAGCTTCTCAGCTGCTTTTCCCATAATTGCCTTTGTGATATTCAGGAGGCTTGAGTGGAATAGCAAAAGGCAAATTGGAATCTCCACACGCCTATACGGCGCTCTCCCTTAGAAGTCTTCCCTTCTTTCAACCTGTAGGCAAAGATAAATGAAGTTAATACAAAATACATTGCTTTCGATTTGCTCCCTTCAGTTAGGTCACGTGTGTCTCATCTCTTACTGACTTACCACAGTTTTCCTAAGTGTACTGCACACCTCTCTTTGCTCGTTATAGGTCAGTCCACATGTTCAGGGCGGTAATGTCACTCCCTGCTGTGATCCCTATCTTGAAAGATGGGACCTTTTTTATGTTACTTACTGACAAGCTTTAACCCTTTAAAGCTCTGCAGTAGTGTTGGTCGAATGGTTCAAGAAAAGTTATGTTCGTGTCGAAGTTATCAGTTTTTTAGAACTTGAGCAGAACTGAGCTTTTATAGTGCGTTCGAGAAAAATTTGAATTCGAGACATGCGCTCTACACTCGGTAATTATCATGCTGATAGTTGATAATCGCCGATGACCATTAAAGTCTATGGGAGAAGAACAACAGCTTCATTCTTAAACCCAAGCAGGGGTGGAGAAGCTGGAATTAACATCCACAACAGTAAACTGGATACGTGCTACATCTTAGGCAACACACTTAGGTTATAAAAGTCACAGAAAAAAAGTCACAGACTATTCACTATCCCTGTCCTGTACCACAGTATGATCCTTAAACCTCTATGACCCACAAATTAAAAAGTGCCAGAAGGCAATATTACTTGAACCACCATTTTAGTTGAACTGGACATTGACTATACCTGTCCTGGACTGCAGCATGACCCTTAAATCGCATGACCACAGATTAAAAAAGTGCGGAAAATAGGAGTCTTTGTAACACCATTCTAAGTTGAATTGGAATATTGACTATCCCCTGTCCTGGACCGCAGCATGACCCTTAAATCTGCATGACCCACAGATTAAAAACTGCCAGAAGAAAGTAGTCTTTGAAGTAGTTAAATAAAATGGACATTGACAATCCATATACTGTAACACAGCATGACCCAAAAATCCGCACAGGTACCATTATGGACCATCAGCAGGAAATTTCGCAATAAGAAATAAACTATATACCGAAAAAAAATAGTTTTCCAATACTGCTGCCGCAGAGCTAACTTAGTCCAATTCTACTGGTGACGCATGTTTCACAGTTCCACATTACATTAGAATGTGAATGCAAACGAAAAGATTTCCCCAGTGGTCAACAAGGACCTGTCCGAAAATCCTTGCATTCTACTGTCAAGTAGGTTGAAGGAAATTACTGATCAGGAGGCGGGTGGAGGCTGTAAACATGGGATCACGCAGGTGTTCGAGCAAAGCAGGGCCGAGTAACAGGTGGGTGGCGGTGAGGTCAAGTGCTGACGTCCGTCACCTATTTAACGTGCAGATTCAGCTATGCAGGCCGGAGTTACAGTGGGTTGTGGTGAAGTTCGATGCTGTCGACCCATCTATTAACCGGCAAAAATTCCCATATGAATTGCAGCAACAAAAACATAGGTGATCTGATGTCGAGAATGAGGCGTGTGAATCTCGCGAGTGTGAAGCTCGCACGCTTTGACCATTCGAGCCACTGTTGACAATTTGTGAAAGAAAAAATTCTGTTAGAAACCCACATTTTTTATAATAGGCATCCTGTAGTATAGGCTTTATTTCACACAGCATGTGCCCCCAAAAATTCAAACGTGACCCTGTGGCTGCCTGTTGACATTGTGTGAAGTACAAATGTCTGTTTAGAAACCCGACATTTTTTTTTATAATAGGACTGTAGTATAGCTGTATTTTCACAGCAGCATGCCCCCAAAAATTAAAAACATGACGCTTTGCCACGATTTGACGAATTGTGAAGAACAAATGTCTTTTAGAAGAAACCACATTTTTAAAATAGGACCTGTAGTCATAGCTGTATTTCACAGCAGCAATTCCCCTCTAAAAATATAAAAATGACTTCTCAGCCACTGTTAAAAGTTGTGAGGGAGAAATTCCACCTTGATTATAGCTATATTTCACAACACCATGACACCCAAACCATTGACAGTGCTAAAAATTGTAATGAAGAAGTGAGAAAATGAAATAAGTTTTTTTTTCAATGAAACCATGTACAAGACTGGGTCTTTACAGTTCCTAACCGCAACACCAGCAAAATGACACTTTTGGGAACTGAAAATGACGCAAATTGCAGTAAGAAATGACATTTTAGAATTTTATTTTTCAAGAGACCAAATTATTTTATTTTTGAAGAGGAATGTGAAGTAACAGCAACTATCGGTGACCTCGCAATTGGGGCCGACAACATCCATCAGAGATCCATGCCTGATTCATCTTATGAGAAAACGTGTCAAACGATCCACATTATCTCAGTGGAAAGCCGGATGCGTTAGTCTGTAATGACTCTCCTCCAGCTTGCTTGAAGGTCTGCTCAGGATTTACGCTGGCTTCTGGGCCATGGACACCACCACTAATTGCGTGCTAGCGAGCTCGGGCATCTCATCCATATTGGATACACAGAAGTTCGATTGGGGCCTGGGAACATATCCAAAAACATCGTGTTGAGAGTGCAGATAGTCGTGCCTACACATGATCTAAGCTGGTCTCTGTGTGTCGTATGTGTTCCAGCTTTACATGCGTTGGTGATGTGGTAATTAAGGATTGCCAGATGTGTCACCCATTAGGCTTCTGCCACAATGCCTGACTTCTGCAGCTACTTGGCACTCTACTGCTGTCACTTTGCCTGACGTTGTTCCACTGTGACATTTGAAGAACGTGAAGCAGACGCAAATAGCGCGATGTCACGTTGTGGTGATCAATCAGCACATTCCGTTCCAGTCATTTACTCTCTATTTGGGTGATGGAAGAAAGTGCTCGAGTTTTGTTTTGTACCGGAGGAATCCAGGAGGGTGGCACACGCCATTAAACTGTTATTTGTTCATTGGTTTGATGGCCTTAATTTGCAGGATCATGTTGGAGGAAATGGAGCATCCATGCCACTCTGTTGAGAGATGGAGAGCAATAATTTCCAAAGCCTCCTGGGTGAGGGACATAGTAAACTGATCCTCCTCGTCTTCCTCCCTCCGAGCCTCAAATCGATGCCAAGATCTTTCCAGAGTCAAGGGATTGTGTTAACGTGCGGTGTCCAGCCATAACCTCCCACCTCCTCCTCCGACTTCTCCTCCTCAGCTACAACACAGCCCTGAACTTGCCTCAGATGAGATGTACCCTTAGAGCTGAGGTGCTGCCTTGCAACAGCGCTGGACCTCAAAACCACCCATCTAACCAGAAGACCGATAAAGTTTGTGAAGACTTGTCGGGCCCTTCTGGTTTGACGAGAGTAAGGCTCTGTTTCTGCATCTGTTTCCATCTCTTCCTCTCCCGTCGCTGGTCGACCTGAATGTTTCAGAGTGGTCCAACACTTGTTCCAAAACTAAGATCTCCACAATAGCTCATAGCTGAACAAGGGCAATGTTCACACTGACCATTTGTGGCTACTAAAAACTCACAATGATGGTGGCATAGCTCCTTTCACCTGCATCCACTCCCGGTGGCTCAACATCCCGGCTCCGCACCGCTGCTTGTCAGGCCATGTGTCACTTCGCACTGCGTAATGGCATTGCATTGCTGCCACAATTGCTGGAGCATGTGGAGGTGGATTTCCAGCGGATCTAGCCTACAGTCAAACAATTATACGATTGACGGGAGCCAAGCTGACGCTGAGTACACGCAGCCAGCTGGATAAAGCAGGGTGCGAAACGGCGGAAGTGTGAGCTCAGACCTCGAGCCTTCCTCGGCAGGCAGTCCAGACCTGGGTAGCTCTTTAGAAATTTCTGGACGACATGGTTCATGACTAGTGATGAGCGATTACGTTGACTATCGTCATTGGGTCTATAGTCGATATCGGCAGTTATCAAGACGATTTCCGATAGTCGATAATAGATTTATCGCCGATGACCATTAAAATTCTATGGGAGAGGAACAACACCTTCATTCTTACACTCCAAACAGGGCTGGAGAAGCAGGAATTACATCCCAACAGATCAAATGGATACGCTACTCTTGGGCAACACACTTTAGGTTAATAAAGCACAGAAAAAGTCACAGACCATTCACTATCCTGTCTTGTACACAGCATGAACCCATAAACTGCATGACCCACCAAATTAAAAAGTGCCATAAGGCAGTATGATTTGAAAACCGATCATTTTACACTTGAACTGACATTGACTATCCTGCGTCCTGGAACGCAGCATGAACCCATAACCATCTGATCTCCAGATTAAAAAGTGCTGAAAAAGTGAGTCTTTGAACCACCATTTTAGTTTGAACTGTACAATGACCTAGGCCTGTCCTGGACCACAGTATACCCTTAAAACCTTCAGACCCAGCAGATTAAAAAGTGTCTGGATAAAAGGAGTCTTTCAACCACCCATTTTAGTTGAATGGACATTGATATTGCTTGTCCTGGACGCAGTATGACCATTAAACCTGTCTGACCCACAGATTAAAAAGTGCCAGGAAAGAAGGAGTCATTCAACCAACCATTTTAGTTGAACTGGACATTGACTATACCTGTTTTCCTGTACCACAGTGATTACCCATAAACCTTTCTGAAACTCAGATTAAAAAGTGCCGGAAAAAAGAGTCTTTGAAACCACCATTTTAGTTGAACTGGACATTGACTATACATTTCTGTTACCGCATATGACCATTAAACCTGTCTGACCACAGACTAAAAAGTGCCGGGAAAAGAGTCTTTTCAAAACACCCCCAAAAATTTTTTTTTAAAGTTTTTTTTGGAAAAAACTGCACATTGACTATACCTATTCTGTACCACAGGGTATGACCATTAAACTGTCTGACCCACAATTTAAAAAGTGCCAAGAAATAGGCAGTCTTTGAACCACATTTTAGTTGAACTGGGCATTGACTATGCCTGTCCTGGGCCACCACATGAGCTCCCCCACAAAAAACCTGCATGACCCCAAGATGTTCAAGAGTTTGGCCGAAAAAGAGTCTTTGAAACCACCATTTTAGTTTCCTGGACATTGACTATAACCTTGTCCTGTCCACAGTATGACCATCAACCTGTCTGACCCACAGATTAAAAAGTGCCGGAATGGAGATCACTTTCAACCACCACTTAAGTTGACCTGAACAATGACAATACCTGTTCTGTACCACAGTATGACCATTAAACCTGTCTGACCTCCAGATTAAAAAGTGCCGGAAAAATGAGTCTTTGAACACCATTTTTAGTTGAACTGAACATGACTAAGCTGTCCTTGGACCAACCGGCCGCCGTGTGACATTAAATTCTGTCTGACCCACGATTAAAAATCTCCTCCTCCGCCTCAAAATTCGCTACCAACCATCTTCACAAGGCATGACGTCGTATCTCGTCGTGTCTATATATAACCGTCCTCCTCATCTGCTTCTCCAGCACAGCTATCAACCACAGCCTGACCCTTGCCTCAGATGATGCAGCCCTGAAGCATGATCGCCGCCTTGCACTAGCCCTGACCCCGAACCACTGCCTAACGAAGACCGATAAAATGTGAACTGTTCGGCCTTGTGGATTCAACGGAGAGAAAGGCTGCGCTGTATCCGCGATGCTGTGTCCGTCTCCATCCTTCCGTCGCTGGCAGGACTGATGTTTTCAGAGTTCCAACTTCGTATCCAGAAACTAAGATCAATCCACAATGCCACATGCTGAGAACAAGGGCATGTGTCCGCGCTTCGACCTATTTGTGAGGCTTCTACAAAACCTGGCAAGTATGTGCAGAGCTCTTACACTGCCTCCACCTCTTGGTAGCTCAACACCCGAGGTCTGCAAACCGCTGCTTGTCAGGCATGTGTCACTTCGTACTGCGTATGGCATTGCGCTCTGCTAACAATTCGCTGGAGCATGTGTAAGGTTGGAATTCCAGCGATGATGTTGCGCTACGTCAACAATGAGACGGTGAAGCTGAGATGGACGCTGCAACGCAGCCCAGGCTGAACGAAGCAAGGTGCGGAACGGCGGGAAGTGCGAACCTCAGACCTCGAGCCTTCCTCAGCAGCAGTCCAGGCGCCGGGTACGCTTTAGAAAATTTCTGACGACAAGGTTCATGACATGTGTGCCAGGCAAGGATGTATGCCAGCCTACCGATCTTAAGGGCGGCCACAGCAGATTTCGAACCGTTTTCACGCACCACCTTGCCTGGCACAAGGGTTTCTTGTCACACAGCCAGCGCTCGTTTCTCGTTCGCAGAAAGCCGTCCACAGCTCTTGACCTGTGTCTGGTGGACGGTCACCAAGACAGAAACATTAATTTCAACACACGGCCTGCTTTCACTGGCACGTGATGCTACCAGAGGACCTTGGGGGAAAGAGCCCTGCACCATCCCTAGCGGTTTTGAAGACGTGGCGCAAAGGCCTAGTGAAAGCCACCGTCTCACACCAGAGACAATCCACGCCAGCTCACCCATTGAGCTGTCACAGAGATATAGCGCCTTGCCGTGCTTACTAGTCCATGTGTCTGTGTGGTCAGATGGACTTTTCCGGACACAGATGCTGACAACAACCTTGAAATTTTAGATTACACGTGGCTGCCAGGGCAGGGAGGCTTTTTCTGGCAAAAGAAAATGCCTGCTCGCATCTTCGGTATTGGGGGCGGGAAGGGGGCCATGACGTGGCGGAACCCATCTGTGTCCACCAGATGGAAAGCAACATTTCCAAGGCCAAAAGCCTTCAATGACGACATTCAGGCTTTTTGCTTTGGGATGATTGGGTTAAAGTGTTCCTTCTCTTCGAGCCCAAAACCTGGTAGACAGAAGTCTGGCTGCTAGACGTGGCCGCTGTAGCGCGGCAACATGCAGTCGTTAAAAATGCGGAAGGAAGAAGGGGTAGGAAAAATGGTCATCTGGATGCTGGTGGTAGCTCGGGCAACGGTAGGCTTGAAGTGGAGGCAGATCCCTAACATGTCTCTGAGAGACATGGCAGCTGACGAACGCTTGGTGGTGAGCAGAGGATGAGGAGGCGGAGCTATCGGTGATGGACCTTTTGCATAGTGTGTTTGCCTCCATTTCAAACGCATGCATTCGCTGCATGTGACTAGACATGTTTTTGTGTTAAAACAACCTAAGATCCTGCCTTTACTGATGCCCCCGGTTTTTTTTTTACGGCAAAGGCGGCATATGGCATCGCTGGGTGAATCAGAGCTTGCTCAACAAAAAGAAGGCCGAGGCTTGAGAAGTCCCTGGACCTTTTTGACGGCGATAAGTCGAGAGGCCGGGAGGTTTCCGCTGACCATGGCTGCGGAATCATCTCCAGCAGACTGTCCTTGCGACCGCCCTACACTCCCGTTTTTTGAGCGGGGCCCGTACTGTCACAACACCCACCAACGTCTGTCCTCCTCTTAGCCAGTGATGAGTCGCTCGCAAGCAAATCTGCTGAAATGACCACGTTGGAACCGAGCAATGTCAATCATCATCATCATCAACACAGTGACTTGGTTCTTGTCCTGACATATCTGCATCCAGGAGCTGCGGGCTACAAGCAAGAGGCACTGAGCAAGGCATTGCAGACTGCCCGAATTTCTGCCGATTGACCGGCTTCCTTCTCTTCCTCTGATGGCATTAGTAACTGAGTCTCAGAGCAGGACATAATCAATCCGTCCTGGCCAGCAGATGATCTGATAAACGCTGCCTTCTGACCCCAACCGGCATTATGTCATCAAGAGGTCCTTCAGAAAAAATGGATAATCCACAGTGGGTCGGGTACAACGAGTTGACATGTTTGGGCTGCCTTCGCTTCATGTTGACAGAATGCTGATTGATGTTGATGACAGACATTTGTGGGCCGAGACTGGGCGGACGAGGAGGTAAGACTTCGAGTGAATTGACAGGTTATACATTAACCACTGAGGTAGCGCAGATGGGCGACGCGCGAGTGTTCGTTACTGGAGATTCACAGGGCCGCTGACCAAGCATGAACAGCCAGATGTCCTGCAACCGATGATTCCGCTGCATCTGTTGTCACCGCCAGCACGTGGAAGGAGCACCTTCTCTCGTAACCTACTACCGCTCCATGTCCTAACCCCCTCTTATTGCTCACTTACCACCTGCATTTACGCTCCATGATCAGTAAGACATAAAGCATTTGAGAAGGTAATGAAAGAAGTTATGGAAAGTCTCTATAAAAGACAGTCAAATCACAGCTATACTTAATCCTCTCTAATTTCCCTACAAGCCATCTAGGACTAGAACTGAAATGTTTTTTTTAGGGAATACCTGTGAATTGCGGTCTGGTGGAAGAACCGTAAGAAAAAATCAAGCAGTGTTTTCTCCTTCAGTGCCCCAGTGATTTAACAAATGCCCAGTAGGACTATAGGTATTGATAGTTTTTACTACAAAATATCAATACAAGATTGCCTATTCTGCGCCAAACTAAAAATATTCAATGAACCCAAAAAAACAATTCAAGAAGTTACTACGGATTGCGAAATATGTGTTTTTTTTTGCACGAATGACAAACGAGAACAGTTGCTATAAAATGTTCTATCAGAATTGTGTCATAACAACGTGGCTATTTGAAAAACAGGGCCGCACCACGTGCAATACACTATTTAAAACTATTCAGTCGGTGGATAATCGAAAGGTATTTTGAGAGATGCAGCCAATCAATACACCTGCGTGTGACTACAAAATTGCTGTATTCAATTTAAGTGCTAGGGGGCTCTATGGCTCAAAGCTGGCCGCACCAAAGTGAAAAAAACACCTATCTAAAAGTTATACGATCATAAAAGTGGATTTTGCAAACCCTTTAAAACACCTGTGGGGGACTACAAAATTGCTGTACCTCAAATTTAAGTGCAGCTGCACAAAATACAATTTTATTTTTAAAAAAAAAAAAACCGGGCCAAAAATGTTTAATAAAAAAACCCTTGCAATGCAGGGGCCCAACTCAAAAACACAGTCCCGGCTGCACAAATTTTCCCCTCTCCTTTAAAAGCCTGCTGTCTGTTTGTGTTCGCCCCCCAGCACCCCTCCCCCACCCCCACCCCCGGGGGGCTGTAAAGCCTAGAACTCTTAAAAATTCTCACCTAAGAAAATAAATCTGCAAAAACCTAACTCCAAATTCTGATGTTACAAGAAAAGCCAAGATGTCTGTGTGAAAAAATAGAAAGTTTCGCTGAGCGTTTTTGAGAGACCGACACACGTCCCGCTCTTATAAGACACGAAACCCCCCTGATCATAACAGGAAAAAAAGTTCTATTTAAAACGAGGGCTGGATTTTCCCCCAATCGCAACCATACACTCCAATTTATGACTCGCAAAACCCCCCTCCCCCGGGGTCT
This sequence comes from Phyllomedusa bahiana, assembly GCA_025379985.1. NCBI lineage: Eukaryota > Metazoa > Chordata > Amphibia > Anura > Hylidae > Phyllomedusa > Phyllomedusa bahiana. Next base: position 61,328 of record JAODAL010007320.1, read on the forward strand.
ATTTGTAAGCTGATTTGCTGGGCCCCCAAAAAGACAGTAACGCGAAAATGGCGCAATATTAAAAGATTGCGAATTTTAAAAACCCAAATTTTCGGTGATCAAAAAAAAAACCGATCAACGTAAAAAAAAACCGTGCCGATTTCAACTTGCGATTATAACGCTCAACACTATTCATGCGTGTCCAGCAAGGGATGGCCCACCTACTGATCCTTTAAAAAGGGGGCCAGGAGATTTTTTCCCCCTTTCGCACATCACCTTTGCCTGGCACAAAGTTCTTGTCACACTAAGGCCACGTCGATCTCGTTGCGCAAAGCCGTCACAGCTCATGCCCTGTGTGTTAGACACGGTTCCAACAGATTAATTTTTAACACGGCCTGGTGTCTCTGCGGCATGTGGATCGCTACAGTGGACTCTCTGGGGCAAAAAACACTGCACCACTCTCCTGTGGTTTTGACAGCGGTGCGCCGAGCCCCCTGAGAGCCACCCGTACCACCTGAGACATCGAACCAGCTCACACAGTGAGATGTACACAGAGATGGTAGAGTCCTTTGTCTGTGCTTACTAGGTCCTTGTACGGTGGTGAGATGGACTTTGTCGGGACACAGTGGTGACAACGTGCTGGAGATTTTAGTAGGACACGTGCTGGGCCAGGGAAGGGAGGCCTTCTTCGGAGAAAAGAATATGCCTGTCGGCATATGGTATTGGGGGGCGGCAAGGGCACATAGCATCTGCGAGAAACCCGAGGAAAGGCAACATTTCCAAGGCCAAAGAGCCTTGCAATGCCGACATTTAGACTTTGGCTTTGGGGATGGGATTTGGATTAAAATGTTTCTTCACTCCCAAACACTCGGTAGACAGAAGGTTGGCTGCTAGACTGGCTGCTGTATGGCGTTTGCAGTCAAACCTGGTGGAAGGAGAAGGGATAGGCAGGGTCTCTGGAGGTGGTGGTGGTTTCTCGGGCGACGTGGAGGCTGAGCGGAGGTGATCTCGTGCTCATGATTGCTGAGGGACGGGCAGCAGGAGGAGACGCTTTGTTGGTTTTGGAAGTGTGTGGAGGAGGACGGGATGAGGCGGAGACAGAGGGACGTAGTTGTGGACAGTGGTTGGAAAGTCCAGGAGAAACCGTTGTTGCCTTTTTTCGCCAAGTGTTCTTCCATTTCTACTCATGCTTTCGCTGCGTTTACGGCAAAGGCTGGCACATGAATTCGCTGGTTGAAATCTGGGGATTGGACCGAAAAAGGCCCAGGACTTGAGAAGATCCTGGACCTTTTCGATGGCGATAAGCGAGGAGCGGTGTTCCGCTGATCATGGATGGCTGGAATAATCTCAGCAGTCTTGTGCGGTCCGCTCCTTCCCATTTTGATGCGGGACGTGTACTGGACACTAACCCATCGTCTTCCTCCTCGTCATGATGAAAATTGCTCGAAGTAAGTGTTGAGCGATTATTATCGACAAAGTTGAATTCGGGCCACAGTTTTTATGTTGATCGAAATTTCTTAGATCATGCGATAATTTAGGTTAAATCTGTGCATCACTCTATTAAGATAGCGCCATTTTCGGCGCTTACCTGTCATTTTGGCGGCCAGCAAATCAGCAGTACAGAATAGAGCAGTGATGGGATGTGTGTGCGACGTCATGACTGGGATGTGTATGGTTGCGAATGGCTGGGAAAAAATCACATGACCTTGGTTTTACATAGAACAGCCCTTCCTGTCAGCCTCAGTGTCTGTCAGACGTCTCAGAGCAGTAGGACGTGCTCGCTATGCCTTGTGTCCAATCAGCTCAGCAGAATGTAATCTATTTCTCTCACAGAGAAAGCTCTAATGTTAGCTGTGATCGGGGGAGGGGAGAGCGGATGAGAGGGCCCGGACGGGCGACACAGACAAGTCTCTATACAAGAATACTGGATAAAGGTTCACAGAACTTTAGTGTAGACATTGCAATGCAATAGCTTTATTATTAACAGTTTTCTATTGAAAATAACTTCCTGGATACTTGGGCAGCATGAACTCTTATATTAGGATTACACATCTTTTTCTAGTAATCTGCAGGTCTCTTTGTTAGGTGGCAAAAAAACTCCACTTTTTATTAATCAGTATACATTTCAGATAGTTGTTCATTTTCAATTTTGCCTATTCTCACTTTGTTGGATATATCCACCTTGCAGTTAAATTAGAATCCAGCAATTTTGTAGTCAGCATCAGATTGATAGGTGCCAAAAATTCACTTGTTAATCCACATTACATTATACAGATACGTGTTTTTTGAAAACTTTTGCCACACGTCAGATTTGTTCATTGAGCACCTTGCACTTAAATGTGAATACAGCAATTTTGTAGTCACCACAGGTGAATTGAAAGGTGCCAAAAAAATACCTTTTATTATCCGAACTACATTTCAGTTACGTTGTTTTGTGCACCTTTTGACCAGTCACACGATTTGTTGATAGAGCCACTTGCAGGTTAAAATTTGGAAATCCAGCAATTGTGTTGTTACCACGGTGAATTGATAAGCGTGCCAAAAAATTCACACTTTTATTATTCCGAATACATTACCAGATACGTCTTTTTTGACTTTGGCCGCAATACAGCTTTGTTAATTGAGGCACCTTGCAACTTAAATGTGAATACTGCAATTTTGTAGTCACCCAAAGGTGAATTGAAAGTAGCAAAATACCTTTTATTATATCCGAATTAATTTCAGATCGTTCTTTTTTGGACTTTGGCACACTACAGCTTTGTTCATTGAGGCACCTTGCACTTAAATGTGGAATACTGACAATTTGTCGTAGTCACCAAAGGTGAATTGAAAGGTGCCAAAAATAGCTTTTATTATCGATACATTTCAGATACGTGTTTTTTCCTCTTGGCGCGGCCAGCTTTGTTGATAGATCTACCTTTGTAGTTAAATTTGAATTACGCAATTTTGTAGTCACCACAGGTGAATTGATAGGTGCCCAAAAAATACCTTTTATTACCCGAATACATTTAAGATACGTGTTTTTTTTTCATTTAGCGAGGCCAGCCTTTGTTATAGATCTACTTTGCAGTTAAATTGAATCTAAGCCTAATTTTGAATCCAGCATGCCAGTCGGATCGTCACGTTGCAGGACCGTAAGGCCTGTCATCGCTGCAGTCAGGGCCCTTTGTGGAATCTTCAGTAACGAAAACAGCGTCGCCAAATCTGTCCTTCAGTGGTTAATGTGCAACCTGCATTAGCAGTCTTACCTCCCTTGTCCTCCCAGTCACTCGGCCACAAATGCCGTCACTCAGCTCACCAGCATCGTTCAAATCCAACATGAAGGCAGCCCAAATGTCAACTCGTGTACCAACCACTGTGGATAAATCCATTTTCATGAAGACCTCTTGTATGACAAAAATGCAGTTGGGTTGAGACATATTTATAGATCAAGAGGCCAAGAGGATGATTTTCTATGCTCCTGACGGCCAGATACTGATGACCGGTCAATCCGGCCCAAAAATCCGGGCGGTCGGCAAGTTCTTGCAGTTCCCTCTTGCTTGTAGCCTGCCAAGCTCCTGGACCTGCAGAATGTCAGGAACGACGAAGGTCACCTGTGTTGATGATGATGATGACGACATTGCGGATCCAACGTGGTCTTTTCAGCAGAATGACTTGCGAGCGCTTCATCACTTGGACTGGAGGGAAAGTACGATGGGGTTGTGTCAGTACGGGTTCAGCCTCAAATGAGAGAGAACGCGGTCACAGAAGTCCGCTGATATGATTACGCTGCCACGGTCCAGCGCAAACCCGTTCCTCGCTCTATCGCTGTCAAAAAGATCCAGGGACCTCTCAAGCCTGGACCTTCTTTGAGCAAGCCTCTGATTCACCAGCGATGTCATATGTCGCCTTTGCCTGTAAGCATAAGTAGAGGCAAGACCTTAGTGTGTTAACCACCACCACAAATGTCTAGTACAGAGCGAATGCATGAGTTTAAATGGAAGCACAATGTCCAAACAAAGGCCAGACCGACGCCGGGCGCTACCACTGTCACACCCTCTGTCTCCGCACTCCTCCTCCTCAGCCACCACACCAAGCGTTCCTAAGCTGCCCATGTCTCTCAGAGTCATGATCAGGGATTCAGCCTCCGCTTCAAGCCTTCCAACGTCGCCCGAGTAACAACAGCACCTCTCCAGAGGACCCATCACTACCCCTCATCTTCCGCACAGTTTGCACGACCTCTTGCCGACAGCGGCCAGTCTAGCAACGCCAGCCTTTCAGGATCTTCCAGGTTTGGAGCGAGAAGAAACACTTTAAACCCAAGCCATCCAGAGCCAAAAGCCTGAAAGTCCGGCATTGCCAGGTCTTTTGGATTTGGGTAATGTTTGCCTTGCACGGCGGGTGGGACACAGATGGGTTCGCCACGTCATGGCCTTGCCTGCCCCAATACCAGATGCCGAGCAGATTCTTTGCCATAAAAGCCGTGCTAGCCCTGGTTCTGCCACGTGTCATCTTTAAAATTTCAAAGGCGGTTGTCTGCATCTGTGGCAGGAAAAAAGCCAATATCTGACCCCCAACACATGGACTAGTATAAGCACGGCCCAAGGCCGCTATATCTCTGTGACAGCTTCAATGGTGTGAGCTGGGTGGATGTCTCTGGGGAGGTGACGGTGGTCTCTCAGGCTCGGCGCTACGCTCTTCAAAACTCCGCAGGGGTTGGTGCAGGGTTCTTTCCACCATGGTACCTCTGGTTCGGCCATCACGTGCCCAGAGAAAGACCAGGCCGTGTTGAAATTAATCTGTCATTGGGACCGTCCAACACAGGTCGGGAAGCTTGTGGCGGGCTTCTCCGCAACGTAGATATCCCGAGCGGCTGGTGCGGGCCAAGAAGCTTTGTGCCAGGCAAGGTGGTGTGAAGATAACAGGGGAAAATATGCTGGCTTGCCCTTAAGATCGGGGTAGGCTGGTGTGACATTCATTGCCTGGCAAATGTCATGAAACCTTTGTAGTCCAGAAATTTTAAAAGAGTACCCAGGTCTCGGACTGCCTGCTGAGGAAGGCTCTAAGTCTAAGTTCGCAATTCCGACTTTCGCACCCTGCTTCCTACCACCTAGCTGCGTTGCAGCCGTCAGCTCAGCCTCCCCCGTCAACATTCATTGTTGACGTCGGCAACAACGCTCGGAATTACACCCTCACATGCTCCAGCGATTGTGGCAGCAAGCGCAATGCCATTAGCAGTAAGATAGTGACACATGGCATGACAAGCTGCGGAGTGTTGTGGGACCTCGGGGTGTTGAGCGACGAGAGTGGAGGCAGGTGAAGAGCTCTGAACCCATCCCTTTGCCAGTTTTGAAGAGCCACAAATGGTGACAGTGGGACTAAATGCCATTGTCAGGCCATGGCATTTGTGATGATCTTAGTTCCTTAACACGATCGTGGAAACTCATGGATAACACAAACAGAGTCCCGCCAGAGACAGGAGAGACGTGGACACAGATGGGACACGGAGCCTTTCTCTCGTCAAATCCACAAGGCCCGACCAGTTTCAATTTTCATTCGGTCTTCATTAGGCAGTGAGATTCGTGGGTCACAGAGCTAGTGCAAGCGGCCGCACATAGCTCTCAGGGTGCATCATCATCAGGCAAGTGAGGGCTGTGGATGAAGCTGTGCCGGAGGCTAGTGGAGGAGGAGGATGAAGGTATTCCTCGACACCGACGTTTAAGACCATCCCTGTCTTGAAAGAGGTTGGCTCGAATTTGAGGCGTGAGGAGGAAGGATGAGGAAGATCAGTTTGCTAGTGCCTCTCTCGACCCAGAGGCTTGGGGAAATCAAGGCTCCATCTCTCACATGATTGCTTGGATTCTCTCCATTTCCTCAAATGATCCTCGCATTAAGGCATCAAAATGAACAAACTGTTACTGGGTGGCCACCCTCCTGGATCCCCGGTACAAAAACAAAACTCAGCACTTCCTTCCACCCCACCAAATAGGAGTAAAATGAAGGAAATGGAGACCTCTGCCTGTAATTGATCAAATGGAGACAATCTGTTGGGAGTCTGCTTCAAGTCCCCAATGTCTCAGGATATAGAACAACATCAGCGACGTCAGACAGCAGTAGAGTTGCAAGTAGCCGTTAGCGGCAGGAAGCAGCAGGCAGGTGGCATAAGCCTAATGGGGGACCTCTGGGCAATCTTTGTTTACCACCTCACCAACGGCATGCACTGCAGGGCACCCAAACCCATCCAGCACACAGAGACCTGCTTAAGATCATGGTGCTACCACTAATTGCGTTCAACACCGATGTTTTTTGATTGTGTTACGGACCAATAGGGGGGTGGCGAAACTTCCTGGGTATCCAAAATGGACGAAGGGCCCACGTCACTCGGTCCGCCATAGAGGTGTCTGTACTGCCCAGCAGCCAGCATCATAATCTGAGCGGGACACTCAGCACAGACTGATGGAGTCATTACAGACAAACGCATCCGTCCTTTCCACTGTTAATGTGGATCGTTTGACTTTCATCAAGTATGAATCAGGCATGGATCTCTGATGATTGTTGTTATCAGTTCCCCAATGTGCGAGACGTCGTCAACAGATTAGTTAGTTGCCTCGGTCTACTTCACGTTCCTCTTCATACAGAAATGGTCCTCTTGAAAACTTTTTTTTAATATGAGCATTTCTTACTACAATTTTTATTCTCTTTTCCTAAAACAGTTACATTTTCTGTTTTGCTGTGAGGCGAGTGTAAAAAAGAAGCAAGGTATTCATGACACACCGTATTCCATTTACTAACTTTATCTTTAGAAGTTTTCACATTTTGTCAATGGTTTTGAGGTTCATGTTGCTGTGAGATACAAGCTATAATTATGGTCCTTTGGAAACAGAAATGTGGCTGTTAAGTGGCATTTCTCCCTACAATTTTTAATAGTGTCTGAGAAATCATATTTCTTATTTTTTTTGGGGTATGTAGCTGTGAGATTACAACAATAATCATGGAGAGACAGCAATATTCATGGTCCTTTGGAACAGAAATGTGGCCGTCTTAAGTGGCTTTTCCATCAACAATTTTTAAACAGGGCTGGGGATGTCATTTTTCTAATTATTTGCGGTCTTGCTGCTTTAGAATGAAATGCAGCAATAAATACAGGTCCTAATAAAAAAAATGTTGTTTCTAAAAGAATTTGTTCTTCACATTCGTACAAACTGGCACAAGGGTCTTGCTTTGAATTTTTTGGGGGAATGTTGCTGTGACATGCAGCTATAATACCAGGTAAATCCGATATTAAAAAAAAATGTTGTTTCTAACAGACATTTGTTCTTCACAATTTTCCAAAGTGGCTCAAGGGTCATGCTTTGAATTTTTGGGGGCATTTTGCTGTGAATGCAGCTATACTACAGGTCCTAATTTTAAAAAATATTGTTTCTAACATACATTTGTTCTTCCAATTGTCAAGAGTTGGCTCAAGGGTGAGGGTTTGCTGTCAGAAACAGGAATAGTAGGACACTGTTATGGTACATATTGACAAAATGACTTGTCTTTTCGACAAGATACTTTACATAGTCTATTCACATTACTGTTATTGAGACAAGCCCATTTTATACAATGTGGGATTCCATCCTATTTTAAAATGTGTTTTACTAGATTATTATACTAAAAAAACTTGCCTGTACAAATAGCTGGTTAAAAATATTCTCTGAATTGTACAATGGAGGTACAGGAAAACTTGACCAGATGTAGGTCTATTCAGAGGATATGGAGTATGGAGCACGGGTCAGTGAACAAAGTACAAGACCAATTTCCTCCAGCACGTTGAGTAAAATGAGAAAAAGAATGCATGTAAAAGTGGCACCTGGTGGAAACAGGCGCGTTAATCACCAGTATTTCCAAGTGAATGTAATTGGTCCTCATCATACGGAGGGCCAAGCGCTACCAGGACAGGGACAGTTTTATGTCCAGTGAAAAACTAAAATGGTGCGTTGAAAGACTCCTTTTTCCGGCACTTTTTTAATCTGGGGTCATGAAGGTTTGGGTAGCTCATGCTGTGGGCCCAGGACAGGTATATTCCTAATGTCCGGTTGAAAACTTAAAATGGTGGTTGAAAGACTACTTTTCCGCACCCATTTTTTTATTGGGGTCATGCAGGTTTGGGGCTCATGCTGCGGCCCAGGACAGGGATAGTCTTGTCCAGTTTCAACTAAATGCGTGCGTTGAAAATGAAAGACTCCTTTTTTCTGGCACTTTTTAATCTGTGTCATGAGGTTTTGGGGTCATGCTGGGGCCCCGGGAAAGGGTATAGTAAATTTCCATGAAATAAAATGGGGTTGAAAGACCCCTTTTTTCCCGGGCATTTTTTAAATTTGGGGGTCATCAGGTTTGGGGCCATGCGTGTCCCAGGAAGGTATATAAATTTTCCCAGTGAAACTAAAATGGTGGTTAAAGACTCCTTTTCCGGACTTTTTAATTGGGGTCATGCGGTTTTGGGGGCTCATGTGGGCCCAGCAGGTATAGTCAATGTCCAGGAAATTAAAATGGGGGTTTTCAAAGCTCCTTTGCCCGGCACTTTTTAATTTTGGGGGGTCATGAAGGTTTAAGGGTCAACTGCGGTCCCGGGGACGGATAGTCAATGTCCAGTTCAACTAAAATGGGGGTTCAAAGACCCCTTTTCCCCGGCACTTTTAATTTGGGGGTCAGACAGTTTTTGGGCATACTGGGGGTCCAGGACGGTATATTAATGCCCTTTTCAACTAAAATGGTGGTTAAAGACTCCTTTTCCGGATTTTTAATCGGGGGTCATGGGTTTGGGGCTATGCTGTGGCCCAGGACTATAGTCAATTCCATGAAAAAAAATGGTGGCAAAGACCCCTTTTTTCCCGGCATTTTTTTTTGGGGGGGTCATGCGGGTTTTTGGCTATGCGGTCCGGGGACAGGTATTTTCAATATCCAGTTCAAAAAAAAGGGTGGTTTCAAATCTTTTCCCGGGCACTTTTTAATTTGGGGTGACATTTTTAAAGGTAAATTTTTGGGTGGGGGCAGGATATAATGTCCGTTCAATAAAAGGGTGGTTGGGGCCCTTTTATGTGACTTTTCCATTTGACTGTTTGGATGTTAATTCCAGCTTCTCACCCCGTTTGGGTGTAAGAATGAAGGTGTTGTTGCTCCCCATAAACTTTAAAGGTATCGATCATAATCTACCATGACCCCGAATATCTTGTCGATGTGGCCCACTAACGACCCTCGACCGATGTGATGGGCCCAAAGTAATCGCTCAAACTACTCTTAAACATTTGGTAGATCTGCGATTTTATCAAAAATGTTTGGTTTTCTTGTCCTTCATCCCTTTCCCTTTAATTATATAAAGTTTCCCGTGGCATATGCTGAAAACACCCAAAAACCATTATGTTCCCAACTCCAGACTTTACTTTGTTTTTTGATTTTTTGGGGTGTATCACTGCCCCCTTTGGGATCAAAACTTTGGGTGGAAAGCCCCTGGAAAAAGGGGTTGGCTCTATGGACCCTCCTGCGCTGTGGGTTGCGACGCCGGCTCCAGAAAAACCTTGAAACCTAAAGGCCCTTATTTATTACTCAAACTTGGATATTAGATTTTGGGATAATAAATTGACTTGCTAAAATAGGTACGGAATTGTATGTGGCCAAGAACGCTTGGCCTCTGTGATTTTTTTTATTCGGTTTCTGGCTCAAAATTTGCAGGTCAAAATAAAAAAAGCCAATGCGTGTTAAACATTTTTTTACGTTTACATTGTTTTTTGGTGGTGGTATTTCCAGTATTGACCTGCAAATTGATGCAGTCAGTAACCAAGAAAATTTAAACCAGATGGCTGTGCTGCAATGGTGCAATGTATTTCTATTCGTAGAATTAGACAGTTGGCTTCATCTGAATTCTGTGCTTCAAGACTCTTAGAAAGAAAATATTGACAAATAATATTTAATCTGCTATCACTTGACTCCCTGTTAGCTCTGCAATCCAGAAATATAATTACTATATGCAATGGCTATATTTGATTAGATGGGTATAAATACAAGAAATAATCACAAGATGTAGTGACTGTATATTTGAGTCAAATGGGAAAATACAAGAAAACTAAATAACTCCTCATCTGCCAACAGTACTGGAGACTTAGAGGAGAAATAGTCACTTGATCCAGTCACCTGTATTTTGGTGTTTGATTCTATCTATTTTTTTTATTGTAAGGTGTAACTAGAGATGGGCGAATTGATTCTAACAAAGTGAACTTTGTTTAGAATTTCAGAAAAACGTTGGTTCTGAACGAAGTCGAAGTTTGGGGTGATTCGCGGGAACGAAGCGTGTTTTTAGATGATAAAATAGCCGCAAGCACATGGCGTTACATGGGGCAAAGAATTCTGGGAGGAAGAAAGGAGGACCCCCCAATGACATGTGCAGAGATGAAGCCAATCAGAGACCGGCGGGATTCTGTGACGTCACCGCATATTTTTAAGTCCGGACACGACGCTGGCAGTTCACACTCCTCCCTCTTTGCTGTGTTGTAGCTGCTGCAGCTCCAGTATTAGAGATCTCACACAAAATAAATTACTTTTATACAGCGATTTTTTGGGGGGTGTCACAGCTTTTCTCAGAGACTGATTCTCTTCCGATATAATTTTGATTTTGTGGGGTATTGGAACTGAAGTCCAGTGTGCGTCCAGTTCTGCTGCATATACATTTTAATGCTATCTGGTCAGTTCTGGAGCACATTGAATATCCAAGGGTTGTCTAAGCCTGTTTTTGCTGTTGTATTCAGTAAAAGAAATAGCGTTTTTACAATCCACATACCAGTTAATTTTTTGCTGCTCATTTGTTTTGCGCAATTTATATCTAAGGGTTACTTAAGCGTGTTTGTGCTATTGTAGTCAGTAAAAGAAATGGTGTTTTTCAACGCCAAAGACAAAATTTTTCCTGTTGATTCCTGTAGCATAATATATATCTGAAGGTTAATTAAGTGTGTTTCTGCTTTTGTAGTCAGTAAAAGAAACAGTGTTTTTCAACAACAAAGATGAAATTTTTTCCTGTAGCATACTGTAACAGATGTGGTAGTGGATCCTCTGAACCACCACAAGCGATGGTGTAAGCCACGCCAGGGAGCGGAGTCTAAGTAGGTCGGTTTTCACCAGAGCCGCCGCAAAGCGGGATGGACTTGCTGTGGCGGATTACTATCAGGTCGCTACCCCTGATGTGACTTGCTTGCGGTGGCAGCCGAGGTGTTGTGCGGTACAGAATCGTGAAGCAGGCTCGTAGTCGGGGACAGGCAGAAGGTCAGTGCAGTCGGCAGTGGTTTGTAGTCGGGGACAGGAAGAAGGTCAGGACAGGCATCTATGGTTCGTGTTCAAGGGACGGAGGCAGAAGTTACGGTACACGGTAATCAGAACAAGACACTCTGGAACGCTTCCTCTCTAGGCACAGGGTACTCTTGATTCGGCAATGTGCCAAGGAAGGGGCAGAGCTTAAATAGGGTTGGCACCTGGTGAGACCAATCACCTGCATGCTGTCCCTTTAAATTTACCTGTAGTGCCACGCGCGTACAGTAGGGGGCGCGCACTCGGCCGGCAGCAGGAGCGCGCGCCGGGATGGAAACAGGAGCGTGGCGAGTTAATTGGGACCCAGAGCCGCCGGGGTGTCCGCAGCCAGAGCGCTGGGCTGCGGCACTGGCCGCAGCAGGAGACGCTGCGGCGTTGCGTGTGTTTGCAACCCGACACGGGGGTCGCAGGGACACCCGTAAAAGTACCCCCCTCTTTGGCCTCCCCCTCTTTCTGGCCTGCATAAACCTAGACAAGAGACCCGATCCAGGATGGTCTCCTCCGGCTCCCATGACTTTTCCTCCGGCCCAAACCCCTTCCAGTCGACCAAAAAAAATCGTCTCCCCCTCACCTTCTTCATGGACAAAATTTCTTTGACGGCAAAAACATTGGTGGAGTCAGCTACGGGAGACGGGGGGACCACAGGCCAAGAGAACCGGTTAAGGATGACCGATTTCAGTAGGGAGATATGGAAGGAGTTTGGGATGCGCATGGTTGGAGGGAGCCGGAGCTTGTAGGCCACCGGATTGATGTGCCTGAGAATTTCAAAGGGACCTAAAAACCAGGTACCCAGCTTGTAGCTGGGGATTTTAAAGCGGACATACCTGGAAGACAGCCATACCTTATCCCTCGGGACAAAGGAAGGAGGGGGTCTTCTTTTCTTCTCCGCTTGGACCTTCATATGAGCCGAGGCCTGGAGCAGGGATTGGCGCATCTCCTTCCAAACGGCAGATAGGTCGCGGACCAGACTATCCACCGCAGGGACATCGGAGGAGGCAGAGGGCAGCAGAAGGGGTGGGCGGGGTTGCCGACCGAAGACGATGAAGAAAGGGGGACGCCCCAGCGGAATCAGAGTCCAGAGAATTATAACAAAACTCCGCCCATGGCAATAGACCAGACCAATCATCTTGTCTTGCGGATATTAAGTGGCGGAGATAGGTACCCAAGACTTGGTTCACTCTCTCCACTTTCCCATTTGATTGTGGGTGATACACGGAAGAGAAGTCCAGTTCCACTTGTAGGAGAGAACGGAGGCCTCACCAAAATCTTGAGACGAATTGCACTCCCCGATCGGAGACAATGTGGAGGGGAAGTCCATGTAGACGGAAGATATGTTTAAAAAATAGCTTGGCAAGTCGAGGAGCAGAAGGGAGACCGAACAAGGGAACGAAGTGTACCATTTTCGAAAAACGGTCAGTGACCACCCAGATAGCCGTATTACCGTCAGAGGAAGGAAGATCAGTGATGAAGTCCATGGCAATGTGGACCCAAGGATTGTTAGGAACGGACAGAGGCTGCAGCAGACCCGCTGGTTTGGTGCGCGGGGACTTGTTGCAAGCACAAGTAGCACACGCCTCCACGAATTCCTTCACGTCTTTGGCTAGATATGGCCACCAGTAAAAACGGGAAATCAGAGAGGACGACTTTCGAACCCCTGGGTGTCCGGCAATTCGGGAACAATGTCCCCAGTTCAGCACCCTCTTCCGGAGTGCAGGGTGCACATACGTCTTAGCCGGGGGGTGCGCGCTGGAGATTTGCGGGAGTCACGGATATCAGACGTTCTGGGGGTACAATATGCTGAGGTTTAGCCTCCTCTTCTCCACTAATATCAGAGGCACAAGACAAGGCATCAACTTTGACATTCTTCTCTGTCGGTCGAAAGTGTATAACAAAATTGAAACATGAAAAAAAAGTGACCACCTGGCTTGGCGGGGGTTCAGCCGCTGCGCTATTTGGAGGTAAAGGAGGTTCTTGTGATCGGTGAAGATGTTGACCGGATACCGAGCACCCTCCAGGAGGTGGCGCCATTCCTCCAAGACAAGCTTAATGGCCAGTAACTCCCGATCACCGATGGTGTAATTCCTCTCAGCGGGCTAAAAAGTTGTAGCGAAAAACCCGCAGGTCCGAATCTTGCCTTTAGGGCCCTACTGGGTGAGAACTGCTCCAGCGCCCATGGAAGAGACGTTGACTTCCAAGAAGAAAGGGCACTCAGTATCTGGACGGGATAGAACAGGCGCAGAAGCGAAGGCAGCTTTTAATTTGGATAAGGCCTCTTCGGCGGCAGGTGACCAAAGTCAGGGGTTGGCATGTTTCCTGGTTAGAACCACAGTTGGGGTGACCAACGTTGAGAAATGAGGGATGAACTGCCTGTAATAGTTCGCAAACCCTAAAAAGCGTTGGATAGCCCGAAGAGTGACAGGTCGGGGCCACAGTAGGACGGGGAAGAGCTTAGCAGGGTCCATCTGTAGCCCATTGTCGGAGATAATGTAGCCGAGGAACGTGAAGCTGGTCTGGTGGAAAATGCATTTTTCAAGCTTGGCATAGAGATGATTGTTGCGCAGGACAGGCATCTATGGTTCGTGTTCAAGGGACGGAGGCAGAAGTTATGGTACACGGTAATCAGAACAAGACACTCTGGAACACTTCCTCTCTAGGCACAGGGCACTATCGATTTGGCAATGTGCCAAGGAAGGGGCAGAGATTAAATACGGTTAGCACCTGTTGAGACCAATCACCTGCGTGCTGTCCCTTTAAATTTTCCTGTAGTGCCGCGTGCACACACTAGGGGGCGCGTGCGCACCCGGACGGCAGCAGGAGCGCGCGCCGGGATGGAAACAGGAGCGTGGCGAGGTAAGTGGGACCCAGAGCTGCCGGGGTGTCCGCAGCCCGAGCGCTGGTCTGCGGCACCGGCCGCAGCAGGAGACGCTGAGGCGTTGCGGGTGTGCCTGCGAACTGACACGGGGGTCGCAGGGACACCCGTAACACATAGTTTATATCCGAAGGTTAATTAAGCGTGTTTCTGCTTTTGTAGTCAGTAAAATACACGGCACTTTAACACGCCACATAACAGTCAATTTTTTTGCTGTTCATTTCTTTTGCGCAATTAATATCCAAGCTTTAATTAAGCGTGTTTGTGTTATTGTAGTCAGTAAAATAAACGGTGTTTTTCAATGCCAAAGACAAAGTTTTTCCTATTGAGTCCTGTTGCATAATTTATGTCCAAAGGTTAATTAAGCATGTTTATGCTTTTGTAGTCAGTAAAAGAAATGACGTTTTAACACGCCATATACCAGTTAATTTTTTTCCTGGTGATTTCTGTAGCAAAATTTATATCCAAGGGTTATTTAAGCCTGTTTGTGCTTTTATATTCAGTAAAATACACAGTGTTTTTAAACGGCATATACAAGTAAATTTTTCCTGGCCATTTGTGGAGCACAATTTATATCCAAGGGTTACCCAAGCCTGTTAGTGGGTTAATTTGGAGTCAAATACATGGTGTGTATTTATCATATAAAGATACCTTCATTAAACAGAGTCTGTAAATTTTTGAACAAACAGTATGTCAGACAGAGAGGTGGCAAGCTCTTCACATGCGAATGGCAGTGGCACAAACATTCCTGGAGCAGGCACAGGTCACAGCACAGTAAGGGGACGTTGCAGCAGGGGTCACTTGGTGAGACCAGAACTGCCGGTGTCCTGTAGCGGCCGTGTGTTGATCAACAACCCAAGTTTTCTTGATTGGTTGAGTAGGTCATCAACTTCATCCCAGATGACATCTGACAACCCTAGCCAACAGTCGGTGGGTTCGTCAGATACAACTCTTAGTTGGCATGGCCCGGGAACAGGTCAGCGGCCCTCACCTGTCCTCAACCCGCCTCTGTCCCGTTCAAGTCCCTCAGCCAGAGAACTAGTATGTAGAATGGGAGGTTTTTTGGCGAGCGATCAGCCTCTGCATACCAAGACCGTTGAGGAGGACAGAAGTGACGATCAAACACTCATGAAGTATAAACGTGGTAGTTTGAATCCAGTTTCTGTGTTACTCCAGTTTGTTCAAATGCAGCGTATTTAACTTGAACTGAAGGAGACCATAACTACAGGGAATGTTTTAGGTGCTTATTTTGCATTCTGTGCCATTGTTGATTGAATTCAGTACAAAACAGAACAAAAAAGAAGCAAAAGAAAATGCTGCAAAACTGGCTTTGGATGAACTTCTTAAGTATGATGAATGTGAATTGTATGTCCAACTTACAGAAAGTAAAAACACAAGTCCTTCTGGAGGCCCTCCCCTGTTACCGGTGGAACAAATTACATCCACACAGATTTCAAGTGGTTTAAGAAAGCAAGTTGATAAATGTTCATTTGTTCATGATAACACAGGTGATAAAGGAAAAGTTTGCTGAACTATTATCTAGGTGTCCAGATTTTGAAAGCTGTGGAAATTCTTTAGCTGCATTTATAATGGAAAAGGCTCCTCCCACAACTGCCTCCAAGACTATAAAATAAATAGTAATAATGATAATAATAATAAAAATAATCTTTAGGGCCTATAGAGAAAGCGTTTCCTTCAGCCTTGTCTGTCATATCCGTATACTGTACCTCTTGCCTCGTCCCTTGACCACGAACCATTGCCACCTGTCCTGACCTTACCGCCTGCCCCCGACTCCAAGTTTGCCTTATGATTTTGTACCATGCTACACCTCGGCTGCCACCGCAAGCTTTTCTCTGTTCATCAATTTCCCCCTGTTCAGCAATTTCCCCCTGTTAATATATTTATTCCGGTTCATCAATTTCCCCCTGTCCAGTAATTTCCCCCAGTTAATATATTTATTCCTGTTCATCAATTTTCCCCTATTCAGTAATTTCCCCCAGTTAATATATTTAGTCCTGTTCATCAATTTCCCCCTGTTCAATAATTTCCCCTTCTTAATATATTTATTCCTGTTCAGCAATTCCCCCCTGTTCAATAATTTCCCCCTGTCAATATATTTATTCCTGTTCATCAATTTCCCCCTGTTCATAAATTTCACCCTGTTAATATATTTATTCCGGTTCATCAATTTCCCCCTGTTCAATAATTTCCCCCTGTTCATATATTTATTCCTGTTCATCAATTTCCCCCTGTTCATCAGTTCCTGTCTGCCCGTGTACCCGACCATTCTGCTACGTTACCTGACCTTGAATCTCCGCCACCTACCCTGACCTGTTGACCTTACCTATGACTACGAGTTTCGTCTTACGATTCGGTACCTCGCTGCACCTCGGCTGCCACCGCAGGCTAGTCACGCCAGTGGTAGCGACCTGGTAGGACTCCCGCCGCAGAAAGTCTATCCTGCCTTGCGGTGGGCTCTGGTGAAAACCATAACATACTTAGACCCCGCTCCCTGGCGTGGCCGCTACCACCGCTTGCGGTGGTCCAGATGAGCCATTACCTGTGTCGTTACAATAGCAGAAGTGAATACCAAGGTTCCTGGCCAGTTCTTTGAATGGTGCAGAGTCCACCACTTGAAAAGGGAGGGACTGCAGTACCACCAACTTGGACAGGAGCACAGTCAGCTTCTTCACTTAGGGATGGCTAGACTCATACTGCTGTCTCTTGGCAATCGTCTCGGTGAACGAATGCTGGTACCATTAGTGCCAAGGAGCAGGAGTATCTGGACCGGTAGATGATGTAATAGACTGCCTGAAATAGGAGTCGTGCCACTGGGTGCTGCTGCTGTTGGGACAGGATGGACCACCACTAGTGTTGGGGCAAAATTTTTACGAAAAATTTGGGAAATCCCCCCAGTTTTTATTTTGTTTTGGAAATTTTTAGTTCATGCGATAATTTGGGTTAAAAAATCGGGGGCTTCATCTTTTAAAGATGCGCCATTTTCGGCGTTTCCCTGTCATTTTGGCGGCCGTTACAAAAAATAGAGCGGGGGTGAGATGTGGGGTTGCGACATAAATGACGGGGTTTGTGTAGGGTTTGCGATTGGCTGGAAAAATCAATGCCCTGTTTTACATAAAAAACCCCTTTTCCTGTTCAGCCTCAGTGTTTCAGGGTTCGAGCTGTGGACGTGCGCTCTGTTGTGCCCAAAACCAGCTCAGGGGAAATTTAAAATCTATTTTTTCAGGAAAGCTCTATGTTGGGGGCCGTGTTCCCAGGCTTTTTTCAGGCGGTTTTTGGGGCACAGATTGTTTCGCAAATCCGGCGTTGTTTTAAGGGGGGGGGACGGGGGCGGGGGCCGGAGGCGGGGGGGGAAAGCCGCTCCCCGGCCCCTTTGACTGTTTTTTTAAAGGGCGTACGCGGGGGGGTAAATAATGGGGCCTGTCACTTTCCCCCCGCGGAGTTTCGCCAAAGGGGGGGAGGAGAAAGGGAAAAATAAATGTTCTTTTGAGACCCTTTATTAGCTTTAATTTTTCCCGGGGGGTTTGGGCCCTTTTTACTCCCAGCCCCAAATCCGGAAACGGAGTACGGGTCAATAAAAGCGGCCCCAAATAAGCCCTCTGTAAAAGGGGAAACTTAGCTGTGATCCTTAAATTTAGTTAGTTTTAAAAAGTTTGGAAAGTTTTTATTTTGTTGGGTTTGGGAAAATTTTTAAAAAGGAGCTTTAAACGTTGAAAGTAAAGGGGGTGGTGGGGGAGGGGGGGGGGGGGGGCCGGGGGGCGAACACAGAAAGCTCTATAAAGAATTTTGGATAAATTTTAAACCAAGACTTAGTGTAGGCATTCCCTTTGCAAATACCCTTTTTTTATTAACGTTTTTTTATTGAAATATTTCCTGGATTTGGGGGCACCCTGAATTTTTATTTTGGGGAAAACCGTTTTTTAGAAAATGCAGGTTTTCTTTGTTAGGGGGCAAAACCCCACTTTAATTACCAGTAAAACATTTCAGATAGGTGTTTTTTTAAATTTTTTGCCCCATTCCCCCTTTTGGGGTTGATATTTCCACCTGATTTAAAATAAGAACCCAGCAATTTTGTAGTCCGCACAGGTTGATAGGTGCCAAAAAAACCCCTTTGTTTTATCCGAAAAAATTTAAAGAAACGGTTTTTTTGAATTTGGGAATTTACAGTTTGTTCTTTTGAGGACCTTGCATTTAAAATTGTGAATACGCAATTTTGTTTTTCACCACAGGTGAATTGAAAGGTGAAAAAAATTTCCCTTTTTTATCCGAATACATTACAGAAAAGTTTTATTTCACTTTTCCCCAGTCCAGATTTGTTGATGGGAGAAACTTGCATTTTAAATTTAAATCCAGAAATTGTGTTTTTAAACCAACGGGATGAATTGATAGGTGCCAAAAAAAAAATTTTTATTTTTCAAAAATACTTTTCGATGGGTGTTTTTTGATTTTGGGCCCGCTTTTTCAGCTTTGTTCTTTGGGGCCCCTTTTCCCTTTTTAAATTGAATCCCTCCCTTTTTTTGTAGTACCACAGGTGATTGATAGGTCCCAAAAAAAAATCCCTTTTATTTTCCGTTTTACTTTAAGATAGTGTTTTTTAAACTTTTGGGACCTACAGTTTTTGTTTCATTGAGGCACCTTGCCCCTTAAAGTGAATACAGATTTTTGTAGCCCAACCACAGGTGAATTGAAAAGGTGCCAAAAAATACCTTTTATTTCCGAATACATTTCGTTGTTTTTTTCCCATTTTTGGGCCAGGGGGCCGCTTTGTTGATAGTTTCTACTTTGCATTTAAAATTTTTTGGAATACTTCAATTTTTGTAGTCCCCAAAGGTGATTTGATGGGTTTCCCAAAAATACCATTTATTACCCGAAAAAAATTTCAGATAGTGTTTTTTACTTTGGGCGGGCCCAGCTTTGTTAAATAAAATTTTACTTTGCATTTTATTTTGAATCCAGCAATTTTTTTTTTGTTTTGGAGGGTTTTGAAATGGGGCTGTGTTTTTGCCGTTTTTTTAATTAAGGATTTTCCCAAAAAATACTTTCATCCCTTCTCAAATTTTTTTATTTTGAACGGGAAAGGCAAAATTTCAGGGGGGGAAAGCGAGCAAAAGGGGGGGGTAGGAATGGGGGGAAAGAGGAAAGGGGAAGGTGAAAATTCCGTCTGGCGCCCAACCCACGCATGAAGGGGATCATCGTTGCAGGACCGTTCAAGGCCCTGTCATTTTGGGGTCGGGGCCCCCGTGAATCTCAGTAAGGGAACAGCGTCCCCAAAATCTGTCCTTCAGGGGGTTATTGAAAACCTGCCCCTTTTTGTCTTACCCCTCCTCTTTTCCCCCCCCCGTCAGGGCCCCACAAATGTCGCCCCTCGAAATCCCCAGATGGGCCCAAACTTAAAGCACCCCAAAATGTAAATTTTTCCCCACCACTTTGGATAACCCATTTTTGAAGCCCTCTTTGAGGGAAAAATGCGGTTGGGGCAGAAGGCATTTTTAAAAGATAAAAGGAAAGGCCAAAAGGGGGGTTTTTTTTGCTCTGACCCCCAGTTATTGACCCATCAGGGGGAAGGAACCCGGTCAATCGGAAAAAAAACCCCCCCCAGGGCGGTCGGCAATCCCTTGCGGGTCCTTTTTTGCTTGAACCCCGCCAGCCCCTGGATGCGAATGTCAGGGACGAAAGGTACCTGTGTTGATGATGATGATGACGACATTGGGGGAAAAAACCGGGGTTTCTTTTCAGAAAAATTTTCCCTTGCGGGGCGTTTTCATCACTGGACGAGGGGGGAAGACGATGGGGTATTTTGTAGTTACAGGTTCCGCCTAAAAAAGGGGGGAGGGCGGGTCGAAAAAATAAGTCCGGGATTTTTCCGCCCCCAGGGTTTCCCAGCGCAAACCCGCCCCGCTTTTTCGCCCGTAAAAAAAGGTCCAGGACCTTGAAGCCGGGGCCCTTTCTGTGAGCAAGCTTGATTCACCCACGTTTTTGGTAAATATGCCGTTTCCCGGGGTTAAAGCATAACTAGGGGCCCAAGAACCTTAGGGGTTCCCCCAAAACCCAAAAAGGGTTTTGTCACTTTAAAGGAAAATGCATGATTTGAAAGGGGAGGCAAAAAACTTGGCCAAAAAAGGCCAGACGACCCCGGGCCTCCAACCACGGTCCCCCCCTTGTCTCCCCCGCCCCCTCCAGGGCCACCACCAAGCGTTCCTCGGGGTGCCCCTGTCCCCATTAAGTCATGATCGGGGATCGGTTTTCCCGTTTCAGCCTCCCCCCCGGTCGCCCCGAGTACCCCAAAGCCCCACAAGACCCACCTACCCCTTTTTCCTTCCCAAACCAGTTGACGCCGGGCACGCCTTTATCGGCCAGTCTAGCAGCCACCCTTTGCCCTTCCAGGTTTAGGAGCAGAAAAAACCCCCTTTTTAAAACCCCAAACCACCCAAACCCAAAAAAGCCTAAATTTTGGGCTTTTCCCGGGCCCTTTTGGGGTTTGGGAAAAATGTTGCCTTTTTTCCTGGGGGAAACCCCAGAGGGGTTTCCCGGGAATTTTCATGGCCCTCGCCTCCCCCCTTTACCAGATGCCGAAAGCGGGGTTTTCTTTCCCAAAAAAAGCCGCCCCTCCCCTGGCCACCCATTTGTCATTAAAATTTTCAAGGCTTTTGGCGGGATCTGGGGCCCGGAAAAGTAAATTTTGCCCAAACCGAAAAAAGGGAAACTAGTAACCCCGGGCCCAAAGGCCGCTATATCTCTGGGAAGCTAAAGGGGTTTGAGCTGGGTGGATGTCTCGGGGGGGGGCGGGGGGCTTTTCAGGTTCGGCGCAGGCTCTTAAAACCCGCAGGGATGGTGCAGGGTTTTTTCCCCCCAAGGTCTCTGGTGGCATACATCCCTTTAAAAAGGGGAAAACCAAGGCCGGGGGTTAAAAAATTTAATCTGTTTGGGAGCCCCGGCCCCCAACAGGTCGGGGGAGCTGGGGACGGCACTCCGAAAACAAAAGGCCCCCCGAGGGGCGGGGGCTGGGGGGTTGCAAAAAAAACCTTGTGCCGGGGAAAGGGGGGTTTTTTGCAAAAACTAAGGGCAAAAAAAATCTGTGGCGCCCCCTTTAAGATCGGAAAGGTTGGAGCACACCCCTTTTCCCGGGCAAAATTCGCTTTCCCTTCCCGCCGTTCGTCCCCCTGTTTTCATCTCCCCTGGCTGCGTCCTTTCCCAGGGTAAAGATCGGCCCCCCGGTAAAACCTTTTCCCCTTTGTTGCCCTTTGGGCAACCACCCCGGGGAATTCCCACCTAAAATTGCTCCAGGATTTTTTTTGGAAAGCAGGCAAATGCCTTTACGAAAAGTAGGAAAAAAGTGACACGGGGCCTTAAAGTAGCGGTTGCGGCCCCTCGGGGTTTGTTGACCCACGAGAGTGGAGGCGGTAAAAGAGCTCTGGCCCCCATCCTTCCCGGATTTGAAAAAAGAAAGGGCAAAAAGGGTTTCAGTGGGGACAATCCCCCTTGTCCATGGCATTGTGGGGTTTTTATTTCGGGAACGATCTTTTGGGACCTCTGAAACAAAAAAGGTCACCCAGCGACGGAGGAGGGGGGATGGACACAGATGGGGACCCGGGGGCCTTTCTCCCCGTAAAATTTCCAAACCCCCGGGAAATTTCCCCCCCAAATTTCATCGGTCTTTTTAGGCAGGGTTCGGGTTTCCAGAGCTAGTCCCAAGGTGGGATCAGCTCTCGGGGTTTGTTTCTCTCAGGAAGTCAGGGCTGTGTTGAAGCTGTGGGGAAAGGGCAGGGAGGAGGAGGAGGAGGGGGTATTCCTAGAAAACCGAATTTTTACCGAGGTTCCCTCCCTTGGAAAGAGGTTGGCCGGAATTTGGGGTGGAGGGGGGAAGATGGGGAAGACCCAGTTTGCTGGGCCCCCTGGGCCCAAGGCTTGGGAAAATCAAGGTCCCATTTTCCCAATGGGGTGTTGGATGCCCCCTTTTCCCCCAAAAATGATCTGGGAAAATTAAGGCCATCAAAAATAAAAACCAGTTACTGAGTGGCCCCCCTTCCGGGACCCCGGTAAAAAACAAAACTAAGAATTTTTTCCTTTTCCACCCCCCAAAAATGGGAGAAAAAATGAGGAAATGGAAAACTTGCTGATTGATCAACTGGGGACATCTGTTCGCTGTTTTCCTTTCCCCCAAATTGTAAAAGGTGGAAAAAAAATCAGCGACTTGACTGCAGTATAGTAAAAGTAGCCTAGGGGCCCAAAAAGCAGCGGGGCAAGGTGGCGGGGAACCCTAAGGGGTTTGATCTCTGGAAAATTTTTTTTTTTCCACCCAAAACCAACGCATGAAATCGGGGGGCCAAACTTAAACACACAAAACCAGTTAAGATCATGGTGAAAGGGGAATATCTGGGGTTCAAATCCCCGATGTTTTGGGGATTTTGTTCCGGCCCCAATAGCCCCTTTGGGTACCCCAAAATGGTCGAAAGGGGCCCGAGTCGCTCGCACGAATAGGGTTTTTTCCTGCCAGCCCCAAGCGTAATATTGAGCGGACCTTCGCACAGCTGGAGGAGTCTTTACAGACAATGCATCCGGTTTTCAAAAGAAAAGGGGATCTTTTGCTTTCATCAAGATAAATTTCAGGCTTGGGATCTTGATGATGTTGGGGGGCCCCAATTGGGGGGGTACCAATTAGTTCCCCGGGTTTAATTCACTTCCTCTTCAAACAAAAAAGGGTTCCCCCCTTGAAAACTTTTTTTTAAATGTTCTTTTGTTACTGCTTTTTTTATTCTTTTTTTTTCCCAAGGGTTTTCTTTTTGGGTTTGGTTTTCCCTGTAGGAGACTGTAAAAGGGACGGGCAAGGTTTCACGAAAACACCTTTCCCATTTACTTTCTTTTTATCTTTAGGGGTTTTGCTTTGTCAATGGTTTTGAGGTATTTTGCTGTGAGATACGATGTTAATTATGGTTTTTGGGGAAAAAAGAAATGGGGTTCTAAGGGGGAAATTTCTCCCCAAAATTTTTTAAATTGGCTGAAAAAAATTGAGAAGTATTTTTTTAATTTTTTTGGGGGTTCTTGTTGTGTAGTTTACGCAATAATCAGGGGCCTTTGGAACAGAAATGTGGTTTTTTAAGGGTGGTTTTTTCCCTCAAAATTTTTTAAACCCAGTAGCTGGGGAACCCATTTTTTATTTTTTTTTGGGGTCATGCGGGTTTAAAAGCGGGAAAACCAAAAGGGCCCTATTAAAAAAAAAATGCTGTTTCTAACGGGACTTTTGTTCTTCACCATTGTCCAAAATGGCTTTAAGGGTCTTTTCCCTTTGAATTTTTGGAGGCATTTTGCTGTGCATGCAGCTATTTTAAAGGGCCCATTATAAAAAAAAAATTTTTTTTTAACAGGGCTTTTTTTCTTTTACAATTGTCCAAAGTGGTCCTTCAAGGGGGGGATGCTTTTAAATTTTTTGGGGGCTTTTGCTTGTGACTTTAAAATATACTACAGGGGCCCATTATAAAAAAATGTGGTTTCTCCAAAACATTTTTTTTTCACAATTGTTTAAAGGGGGTAAAGGTTCCCCAAAGGGTTGGGTGGGTTTCTGTCAAAAAAAAACGGACTTGGTAGGCACTGTTTAAAAGGACCCAAATATTGCAAAAAAATGACTTGTTTTTGCAAAACTTTAAAAATTAGCTATCAACCCCCCGTTTTGAGGGCAACCCATTTAATACAATTAAAAAAAAAAAGAAAAAAAAGGACATGGTGGGTTTCCCTTCCCATTTTAAAAAAAAGTTTTCTAGGAAATAAAAAACTAAAAAATTTCATTTTACAAAAAAGTGGGAAAAAAAAAAATTCCCCCTTTAATTGTACAAGGGACTGGTACAAAAAGGGAAAAATTGACCAGAATTTGGTTATTCAGAGGGAAAAGGAGTTTTGGGAAACATTGGGGGCCCGAAAAAAGGGAAAAGAGAAATTTCCTCCAAACAGGGTTTTGGGGAAAATGAGGAAAAAGGGGGAAAATTTTTAAAAAAAAAAAAAAGGGCCCCCCTGGGTGGGGAAAAGGGGTTTTAAACCCCCCAGTTTTTCAAATTTAAGCTCAATTGGTCCGCACTCATTCGGAAAGGGGGGAAGCGCCCCTTTCCCAGGCCCGGGGAAATATTTGTCCAGTGAAAAATAAAATGGGGGGTTGAAAGACCCTTTTTCCCGGGACTTTTGTTTAAATTTTTGGGTTTTTAGGTTTGGGGGTAAAGCTGTGGTCCAGGAAAAGGTTAGTTAAAAGTCCAGTGAAAAATAAAATGGTGGTTAAAGATCCTTTTTCCCCGGGAATTTTTTAATCTTGGGGGCTTTCAAAGGGTTTGGGGGGTCATGCTTGGGTTGGCCGGACGGGGTTTGTAATTGGGCCGTTCAACCAAAAAGGTGGTTGAAAAACTCCTTTTTTTCCCGGGACTTTTTAAATTTTTTGGGACATGCAGGTTTTGGGGGGGATGTTGTGGCCCAAGGAAAGGGATAGTTAATGTCCAGTGAAAAATAAAATTTGGGGATTGAAAGACCCCCTTTTTTGGGACTTTTTAAATTTTGGGGGTTTTGCAAAGGGTTTTGGGGGTAATGCTGGTTCTGGACGGGGAAAATTTAAAGTTCCCGTTCAAGTAAAATGAAAGGGTTTAAAAAAATTAAAGCTTCTGGACTTTTTAATTTTTGGGTTATGAAAGGGTTTTAAAGGTCATGCTGTGGTTTAAAACAGGGATTGAATTTGGGGTTTTGTGATTTTTTTTTTTTGTGGTTTTATAACCTAAGTTTTGTTGCCTAAGATGTTAAAACACAATTCCCCTTTGACTGTTGTGGATGTTAATTCCAGCTTCTCCCGCCTTGTTTTTGGGGTAAGGGAAAAAAAAATTGGTTTTTTGCTCTCCATTGGGTTTAAAAGGTTTAATTGGCGATTTTTATCATCGACTATCGAATATTTGTCGATGATTTGGGCCAAATATCGACCCAATTTGAACCCAGGGGATGGCCCAAAGTAATTTCCCCTCAACACTAAACCCCACCCCTGAAAAAAACGTTTTTCACGCAAGATGTTGATGCAAGGCCCCTTTGGGGCCAACGTTGGGCCCCGGTCACGCCTTTTTTTCTGCCCCAGATTCTTTCCTTTTTAGTTACATTTTAACCCTATCTTTGTCTTGTCAAAAAAATGGCACACCACCGGGGGCCCCGGGGGGCCCCTGTGCCACTACTTTCTGGGGGCCTGGGAAAGTTGGTTGCTAATCATTGGCCATTTGGGCCCAAAATGGCACTGCTGCCCCTTTTTTCTGACTCCCGGCCCCACTATTTTATTTGGGGTGCGCAATGCCCGGGCACGCAAGCTGTGCTCTCTTTCCAATGATAATGATGAAACCCCTTTTAACTGTTGGTCTGGGGGGCGTCCCTAGCATCCATGGCTTTCAAAACCCCCAGTATGTGAGGGCACCCAACTTTTTCATTTGGCCCCGACATTAACCCCTAATGTCCAAGTTCCCGGATTGATGTCGTCCCCAAAACCCCCCCTTCTCCCCCCGTCTTTAAAAATTCATGTAGAGAAAATGGAAAGCTTTCCCGGGCCCGGGAAAAATCGGTGTTGGGGGGGAGGGGGAACCCCGGTAGGACACCCCTTCATCCCCGGGAGGAAAAAGGGGGGCACAAGGGGGGGCAGCATGGAGTGGGTTGACTTTTCCTTTTTGGGGGGCGCTTTATGCTTTGGTTTTTAAAGGGCACTTTACCTATTTTTTTCCCCTTTTTTTGGGTTTCCCCCGGCTCCAAGTCGCCCAATTGGCTTCATTGTTAGTGGGTTTTCCGTAACCCCAGTCCCCCCTCAACGGGGGTCGCTGCACAAAGCCTCACCACTCACCCAAAATTTAAACCCCCCCTTGCAAATCTCCTCATCACTATTTGCCCCTTGAAAGAAGAAACGGATGTCTTCCCCCCCACTTTGCTACACAATTTTTCTCAAGTATTTTTTTTCCTACTTTATAGTGGCGCAGAGGCCACAGACATAGTTGTTTTTCTTTTCCCTTTGGATGAAAGTGTATGACCCTTTTTGTGGTCCAACACATGGGGGTAGTTTAACCGGTGTGTGGTCTTGCAGGGTGACTCCCCTGTGACGTCCCCTTACTGTGCTGTGATCTGTGGCGGCCCCCGGTAACATATACTGTTTTTCTTTGATTTCCCATGGTAAGATCTTAGCCCTCAGCTTGTTTTTTTTCCCGCTAAACACTGCCTTTTACTTTATCAGGCTGCATTCCCGCTTCAGATTTTTGGTCAGTTTTGCCCCCGTAAGTGCCCATGGAATTTAAGGGTGATGTGATTCTAATAGCGGCGGCAGTCATGTGCTTGTCATACTAAAACACAGCATTGTATGAAGACCAAACCAAGCTCCCTCTGCATATTTAAGCATGGCACAACGTTCTACAGCAACCTATAGGCTGTCTGCAGCAAGTAAATAGCTGTTTTTTTAACGAATTTCGTCCCAAAGTAACTCGCGACTAAACAGATTTTGTCGGAAAATTCGGCGAAGTCAGTGAACCGAATTTTTGAGAAACTCGCCCATCTCTAGGTGTAACACAAAGAATCTGTTGAACAATATAGAACAGAGCCTCTGGCTACATGTGCCATTTATGCTACTAGTATGTAGTGTAGGAGAGGAGACTTTAGTGTTCCTGCTACATGATATTGTTTTGCAGCAAAACCCTTTTAACACCCTATCACCCACCAATAACTAAAAATTAACTGTCATGATTATGTCCGACAGACCCCCAGCTTTGAGCTCTAGTCATCGGCGAGGGTCATTGCGACGAAAACCGTGGTTTATGACATAATGTATTGTATTTATATTCACTAGTGTGAACTCTGTCTTTCAGCTTTGTATGCTTAATTGACTCCTGGCCAACGCCGTGGCCAGGAATATTCCAGCACTTGTTTAGTTAACTTGTGTAACCACCGTTTTTTATCCGTATAACTTTTACATAGCTGTATTGCACGTAGTGCGACCCTATAGTTTTTCCAATAGCCACGTTGTACGTCAATTCTGATAGAAAAATTTTCTCGCAACTGTTCTCGTTTGTCATTGCTGCAAAAAACGCAACTTCTCATCCGTTTAACTTCTGAATAGTTTTATTGCGCTCGGTGAATCTCAGTTTGGCACAGATAGCGCACTTGTATGATAGTTTGTTGAAAACTATCAATTCCTAGTCATACTGGGCAGTTGTAAATCCCTGGAACTGAAGGAAGAACACTGTTGATTTTGTTTAGTTTCTCCAGGTGTGCCCGACATGCTGCAACTCCATCCTTGTGGGGTATGTTTGTATACAACCATTCTACATCCATGGTGGCCAAAATGGTGTCCGCAATGTCCGACCACAGGCCTTTATGTGGGGGAAACAAGGCAAAGACTCAGCCAGCGCATGAACTCCCACAGATTCACTATTAATAACAGCAGAACTGATCTTCCAGTGGCACAACACTTCTCCAGAGATGACCATTGTATTGAAGATTTGAAGATTATGGTTTTAATGGGACACTTTAAGACGCATAGGGAGAGAAAGGAGTGGGAATTTAAATTAATGCAAATATTTCACACTCTGTAAAATGGACTAAATATTCATGTCAGCTTTATGTCAAACTATGTGTGAACTGTGAGAGCCACAAATTACATCTGATGGCTACAAGATAAGACTCAGAATTACTGACCCCTCCATCATGCATCACAAGTTTCCAGATAGTTGATTTCTTGACCTGTTGTAGATAACTTCTCTGCTTATATTGCATTTTGTTATTTTTAAGAATTCTAAGATCCTTTGAAGGTCCATGTCTTTTGTGTATAAAAAGTCTGTAAATTTTCAGTTCTTGTATAACATCATGTCTGAAGAAGGGAGCTAGTACTCTCGAAAGCTTACCATCAAATATACTCAGTTAGCCTGAAAAAGGTATCGCCTGATTTCTTCACTCTTCTACTACTTTCTATGGCTAACACGGTACAACATTATACTAGTAAAATGGTGGTTGAAAGACTCCTTTTTCCGGCTTTTTTTAATCTGTGGGTCAGACAGGTTTAATACTGCGGTCCAGGATAGGTATAGTCAATGTCCAGTTCAACTAAAATGGTGGTTCAAAGACTCCTTTTTCTGGCACTTTTTAATCTGTGGGTCAGACAGGTTTAATACTGCGGTCCAGGACAGGTATAGTCAATGTCCAGTTCAACTAAAATGGTGGTTGAAAGACTCCTTTTTATGGCAGTCTTTAAATCTGGGGGTCATGCAGGTTTGGGGCTCATGCTGTGGCCCAGGACAGGTGTTAAAGTCAATGTGCCATGTTCAACTTTAAATCATGGTGGTTGAAAGACTCCTTTTTCCGGCACTTTTTAAATCTGGGAGTCATGCAGGTTTGGGGCTCATGCTGTGGCCCAGGACAGGTATAGTCAATGTCCAGATCAACTAAAATGGTGGTTCAAAGACTCCTTTTTCCGGCACTTTTTTAATCTGGGGGTCAGACAGGTTTAATGGTCATGCTGCATTCCAGGACAGGGATATTCAATGTCCAGTTCAAGTAAAATGATGGTTTAAATCATACTGCCTTCTGGCACTTTTTAGTTTTTGGGTCATGTAGGTTTAAGGGTCATGCTGTGGTACAAGACAGGGATAGTGAACGGTCTGTCACTTTTTTTCTGTGACTCTTGTTGCCTAATTGTGTTGCCTAAGATGTAGCACAGATCCAGTTTGCTGTTGTGGATGTTAATTCCAGCTTCTCCAGCCCTATTTGGGTGTAAGAATGAAGGTGCTGTTCCTCTCCCATAGACTTTAATGGTCATCGGCGATAATCTATTATCGACTATCGGAAATCATCTTGATAATTGCCGATATCGACTATCGACCCGATGACGATAGTCGACGTAATCGCTCATCACTAGTTTGGATGGATTTTTACTGACATCTGATGAGTATTTAATGTCAATAGCATCTTTAGAAATATATTTATTTTGAAAATTGGGGACTATATTTTCTATTTTTTTTTTTTTTGCAACTTATGGATTTTATCTCATTGGAATAGTAAAGACTTTATATTTTGTTTTTATTCATCTGTTATGTGCTGGATTTTATTCTCGTACTTTACTTCTGGCCAGTTCCACGTTCTAAACAAATGCATTCAGGCCCTGTTCTCGAGATAAGTGGGAACTGCACCTCTGGAATTTGCATCTATCACACTTTTATGGCACATCCTATCGATCTGTCATAAACAAGAAAGCGTTGCGTTCAACTGTATTCGGAACCCCCATTGAAATGAATAACGAGTAATCGTACTAGCGCCGCCACTTATTCATTTAGAATGTGAAGTTTTGGGGACTTGTTCTGAATTTAGGTATGGGTTTGACATTGATGACATATCTCATTGATATGCCATAAGTGCCTGTTGTGGCAAAAATCCTTTAAAGGGTTTCACAAGTCGCACTGCAGCCTGTGGGCCGAGCAGCAGGCACGTCTAAGTACTTTGCAGCCACTAGAGGGTATCTTCCCCTCTTGGTTCCTTATGGTTTCTCCTCTGTTCCTGCTGCCAATCTCTTTCAGGGGGTGGTAGCATTTCCCTTGGACGCTGCTACGGTCTTTAAACGTTCCCAAGTCGGGCCTTTTGTGTTAAGTTTTGCTCAGTAGGGCTGCGTTCACATAGCATTTTTCTTGCCATATAGTGAACTACGGCATGTATTTTTACACAGAAAAAAATATGTTCCTGTCACTAGTTTTATGTATATTGCACATAGATCCTGCCCATCCCCTCAGAAGCCACTGTACAATGAAAATCAGCAGTGACAAATTAAATTTTTTTAAAACGCTCACCTACGTATGACAGTGTCATACCTTATAAATAACAGTTTCCAAAAAATACACCGATACATGGAGTAAATAAACTGCAAAAAGGATTGTTACTAAAAAAAAAAAAAAAAAACTCTAACAATACCAAGACCCAAAAGTATTACTACTTAAGGATCAAATAATACTGCCAGACAATTGCCAAACATGACCACCCCGTGTCACTAAGAAATATAAGTGATTACACTGAAGTTACATTTAGTGTCTCACAGGAGGCACTATGATGACTTCTCTCGGCCATGACTCGTCTATACAGAACTTACCACACAAACATTTTAGAGTCTTCACTTTTCCGGCACCTATATACCTACCATAGCAAATGGCTTTTCCATGATAGAAAAGTCAGGTGCTTGCAGTAGGAGATGGGGAGTCACCCATCGTTCCTTTTAAGACCCTTATTAGGTAAGTTTCTAGACCCTCTCTCAGTAGGTAAGTATATAGGTCTCCTCAGTAGGTAGTTATATAGGTTATATGTCCCCCAGTATGTAGGTATATATGTAATAGGGTCCCTCAGTATGTAAATATATAGGTAATATGATCACCCAATAGGTATATAGATAATAGGGTCCCTCATATTTGTAGATAGGTAATAGGGCCCCCTAATCTGTAGATAAGTATTAGGGTCCCCAGTAGATATAGATTGTTAATAGGGTCCCCAGCAGATATAGATCGTTAATAGGGCCCCCAGTAGATATAGATAGGTGATAGGGATCTCAGTAGATATAGGCAGGTAATAGGGCCCACAGTATAGATATAGGTAGGTAATAGGGCCTCCAGTAGGTATAGGTGAGTAATAGGGCCCTCAGTAGTTATAGGTAGGTGATATGACCAGCAGTAGATATATGTAGGTAATAGGCTCCTAGTAGATATAGATAGGTAATAGGCCACCAGAATAGATATAGGTTGGTAATATGGCATATTAAAAATAAAAACATAATAGTACCCACTTTTCCCCTACTCCCTGAAGCTTCTGCTCGTCTCAGTATTCTTTCCAGCACAGGCAACGTGACATCATCATGCCGGGCAGGAAGTGTGATAACATACTCATATCATCTTTGCCGGATGCTCCAGAGGACCACAACCAGTACTCATCGGAGTACATTGTGGAGCGGACGAACATACAGTTGAAGAGACTGTCGGTGCTCCAAGCCCATGGTGGTGGCCTGGATCCTGGCGAGATTAGGGGCAACGGCAGTTTTAAAACTACCTAGCAATCCCCCTGGCACTTCGTCTCGACAATTTAAAGGGCCAGCACTTTCCTTGTACCTCCCTTCTGCCATCAGCAGATATTTAAAGGTGCACATATCCCTCAGCCTGTTGCCAGTTTGTTGATGTTTCCTGGAGCATTTAGTAAACTATTCTGTCTGTGTTTTCTGGTATTGACCTTGACTATACCTGATATGTTTATGATTGAGCTCCACCTGCCCTGACCTGCTGCCTTTGACTCAACTAAGCCTTTGCCTGTTCCTGCTGTATCTCATTTGTACTTTGACTGACACGTTAGTAATAGGGACTCTGGAGTTCCCGGCAACCACAAAACCCAAACCTGCCCCTTTCAGGGACTTTTGATAAAACGGGGGAAGGGGGGAATTCCTTATAAATACACCTCCCCGGATGGTTATTTTCCCTTTTCTTGCCAAAGGGCCCCCTTTATCCACCAACTCGGGCTGTGACAAAGAGGTTCTCCACTATTAACAATTCCAATTCGTTAGAAGGGGCCCCTTTGAAAAAATTTGGGTTTTTAAATGGGACAATTTCCCCGCAGTGTCAAAAAACCCGGGGAAATTTTTGGGGGCACCGTGGGCCCCCTTTTTCCCTTTTTAAAGGGGTTTCCTTCCCCGTGTTGCAAAACTTGACAAAAAACAGGGGGGGACCCTTAAAATTAAAAAAAATTTTTTTTGGGCCCCCCCCCTCTAAAATCCCCCGACCAAAATAAAAAAAACCTGAGCAGAAGAAATCCTCCCTAAGAACTTAAAAATTTTATAATTTGGGTAAATGGGAAAAAGGGTTTTTCTAAATTTAGAGAAGGGTCATTTAAAGGTTTTTTTTTTTTACCCACCAAAATTTTTTTACGAAGCGATGATGACCCCAAATGACTCAGACCGTGGGTTTTTTCCCAAAAACTGTCCCAAAGGAAATTAAAAAACAACTAAATTTACCCCCGGAAAAGTAATTTTTTTTGTCATAGGTTTTTAAAAGTTTTTTGTTTATTTATTAAAACTCAAACTTTTCCAACGTAAAATCCAGGAGACTCCCAATTTTTTTGGGGGTGTTTTTTTCATAAATCCTATTCAAACCCAATTTCTTTAAAAAGGGCCCCAAGCTGGTTGGGGGGGCGTGCCTTTTGGCCCTTTTAAAAGGGTTTTTTAGTTTAATTTATTTTTTTTTTTTTTTGTGTGCTTTTTGTCAAAAGTGCCCGCCCCTTGATAAAATTAAAAAATAAACCCCCTTTCACCTCCTTCTTTTCACCGTGTTTTTAAGCGTTTTTTTGGGGCCGCTTTCCCCCTCCCTCCCGCCCGGGCCCTTTTGTTTACCTTATTCGAAAGAAAACCTATCTTAATTTTGAATGGGGATTTTCAACCAATGTCATGTGAACCATGTTTAACCCCTGGGAGGCCCAAACAAAGGGGAGTGGTAAAACCCCCCTCAGAAGAATGGCCCGAAGTAGGGGGAGGGACAAAAAGCCCGTTTTTCCCAGGTAAAAAAGGAGAAAATAAGTATAAGGGGGGGTTTTTTAAAACGTTTGTTTTTACCCGGGAGGATCCTATAGATTTATTTTTGGGTTTTTACAGCCCAATTTTTTTTGAAAACCAAATTAAAACAAGTACATTTTTTTAAAAAAAATAGACTTACAAACATTAAAAAGGGGGGTTTTATTGGGCCTTTTTAAAAAACCCTTTTTAAAAAAAACTGGGGCTTTACTGGGGCTTTCTTTTAAAGTGGGGTAAAATTGGGAAAATTAATTGGGGGGGGGGGGCCCATCCAACAATTTTAATTTAACAATTAGGAGCCCCCCGGGCTAAAAAACTCTTAAAAACCCTTTTTTCTTTTACCTGAGTAACTGAAGGGGACCCCCCCAAAACATGCAAGAAAGAGTCTAAAGAAGAGGTTTTCACAGACGGTAGATTAAAAATTAACAAGAAAAATTAAAAATCGTAATTTTGCCCTTGGTTTAAAATAATTTAAGAAATATTTGGGTTTTTAGATTTCTGTAAAGTCCCCAAACCCAAATGTCCCCTATTTGTCCTCTTAATCAACCCCCTTCACTGATAAACTTTGTCCCCCTAGTAAAAATAGGGATAAAATTAACCCCCCCAAAAAGCGCAAATTATAAAAACTAAGGACTTAAAAAGGGGACGGGTTTACCCCCTAATTTTAAACCGGCTTTGAGTTTTAAAAAAATTTTTAACAATCAGCCTGACTTTTGATTCAAAAAGGGACTTCCGGAACTTATTTTTCTTTAAAAAATTTTGGTTTTTAACTTTCCCCGATGAAAAGGGATAAAAAATTCCCCCCTTTCAAAGCTTTAAAGATGCTTTAAAAATGCAGGTACGTAAACATTTTTAATTTTTTAAATGGATTAGGGGGGGAAGAATATTTATATTATAAAATTTTAAATTTTTGGGTTAAAAGTTCTCAACATTCCCTTTTTCTACAAAACAAAATTTTAAAAAAATTTATCTAGAATAAGCTCCCGATTTCATTTAGTTTTCCCAAAAAATTTTTTTCTGTCCCAAACTTTTTTTTGGAAAAAGAATTTACTAAAGTTTTTTAAGTCTCCCAGGTTTTTTTTTTTCCCGCCCGTATTTTTTAAACCCAAACTCCCGGAAATTTTTCTTTACTTTTTTTTAAAAAAATTTGTTGGCCCTTAAATTTTTCACCAAAATAGCAAAACTAGCTTTTTTGGTACTGTTTATTCACCTGTCACATTTTAGGCCTTTCCTCTTCTTTATGAAAACCTTTCTCCCCTTTTCCAAACCCCATTTATTTTGGTTTTTCAGCCGGGGAAAATTGACTGAAAAAACATAATAAATGTGTCCCAAAAAGGGGAAAGCGGGTAAATTGTGCCAAAGTGCAAAATATTGTTGTGCCAAATTTTATGACGGGGTTAAGGCAGAGACACTTCACTTAAATCTCTAAGGTAGCCAAAAAAATTAAAAATATGGCCCGGAACCCCAAAAAAAAGACTGAGGGTTAGCAAAAGGAAACCCCCCGATAATGCCAAACTAGGAAAACCCAAACGACAACCACCCCAGACTGACTTTAGTAAACCCAAAAAATAGGGCAGAGTCTAAATTAAAAGGTAAAGAAGTCCATCAAAATAAAAAAATACATGTTAAAACCCTTTAAAAGGGGAAAGGGGGGGTACAAATTGTGCAGTTTTGTGGTAAAATAGCAGAAATTTTTGCTTAAAAGAGAAAGCAAAAAGCAAAAAAAGTCCTTGACATCTTTTGAAAGAGAACTTTACCAAAAGTTTAAAGAAAACAAAAGTCCCCCGGGTTTTTTTTTTCCTGGATGGCCCCTAAAAACAAGAAGAAAATCCCCCAGGGTTATAAACCTCCTCTCCACCCAAAGGGCGTGCAGTCAAACACAGTCATTAGGTTTATCTATACTAGTGTTTTAGGGATCTTGCACCTCTTATTCCCCGGGGTCATCTTTCCCCCCCTTTTGTTTTTCATAAATGTCCCCTGAAAAGCCCGTTTTTTTAAAACACATTTTTTGGGGCCCGACAGCTCATTTTGTCAATTTTAAAGGTTTTTTGGGCTTGACCCATTGTTTAGCGATTTTTAACGACAAAGTTAAAAACGGCCCAAAGGTTTTTATTGGGGATTGAAATTTCCCCGATCAGCGATAAAAAAGGTTAAAATCTGTGCATCATTTAAATTAAATCGCGCCTTTTTCGGCGCTTTCCTGTTAAAATTTTGGGCGGCCAGCAAATGAATTACAAAAAGAGCAGGGTGAGGGTGTTGGGGTTCGACGTCAAAAACTGGATTGTAAAGGGGGGGCGATTTTGGGTGGGAAAAAACAAAATGACCTCGTTTTTACATAAACAGAGTTTTTTTTTTTTCAGCCTAAAAATGTCCCCTCAGCGTCCCACATAGGGAAAGGACCTGCGCTCTGCCTTTTGGCCAAACCGCTCAGCGAAATTATTCTAATTTTCCCCCACAGAGAAAACCCCTACTATTAGCTTTGGGGGGTCCTTCCAATTTATTTTAAATTTGGATTTGAACATTTTAAAATTTGTTACTAGGGGGAATTTTTAAAAGGGAAAATTTTACCACTGTAAAATTTACGGCGGGGAGCGGGGGGGGGGCCCGCCCGGGGGAACAAAAGACAAGCTCTATCTATAAAAACCTTTTGGAAAAAAAGTTCACCAAAACTTAGTGTAGACATTTTAGTTTGGAAAAAATCTTTAAATTTTTAACAATTTTTGCTATAGAAATATTTTTCCCGGATATTGGGCCCGCCCCCGAACTTAATTTGGGTAAACATCATTTTTAAATAACGGGAGGTTTTCTTTGTTATCTGCAAAACTCCATTTTTTTTATCAGATTTCATTTCAGATAGGTTTCAATTTTAAAACCCCTTAAAACCTGTGACTGGAAGATATATCCAAACCTGCACCTTTTTTTTTAAAACAAACCCCAAACTTGTATCAGCACAGGTTGGTTTTGGTTGCCAAAAAAAAAACCGGGTAAACGTACAAAACAATCACAGTTTTCGTGTTTTTTTTTTTCTTTTTTGGGGCACCCAGCAAAATGTTTCTTGACGCAGCATCTAACGAAAATTTTTAAAACAGCAATTCTAAAATTCACCACAGGTGAAAATTAAAAGGTGCAAAAAATTTCCGTTTATTATATCAAAAAAAATAACAGTTTAAAGGTTTTTTGACTTTTGCGCACCCAAACAAATGCATTGACCCGCACACACGTAAATCTTAAAACACAATTCTATATTCACCACAGGTTTAATTTAAAAGGGGCAAAAAAAAACCTTTTAAATTTTAAAAAAAACATAACATTACGTTTTTTTTTTTTACTTTGGGGCAACCCCCCAATGTTCATTGACGCAGCATCTAACCGTAAAAACTAAAACAAGGGAATTAAAAATTTACCACAGGGGAATTGGGAAAAAAGCAAAAATAAAACCCTTTATTAAAATCAAAACATAACCCTTTCGGTTTTTTGACTTTTTTCCCCACCCAAACACTGTTTATTGACGCAGGGATCTACGTAAATCCCTTTAAAAAAAGCAAATTTCTATAGCAACCCCAGGTTTGAGGAAAGGGGCAAAAAAAAAATTTTCCCTTTTAATTTTAAAGAAAACAAAACAATTCCCTGTTTTTTTTTTTGAACTTTTTGGGGCGCCCCAAAAACCCTTTTTGGGGGGGTTTCTGGGGGGGGCAAAGGGGCCCCCAACCACCGGGTTAAATTCTTTTATTGGGGGAAAGGAAAACCCCAATTTGGTTTTTTCCCCCGGTGTTGGGGGGGGGGTGGGGGAAGGAAAAACCCTTTTTAATGGGGAAAAACAAATCAAAGGGGGGTTTTTTTGGCCCTTTTTCCCCAACCGGCGGGGTTGGGGGTTTTTCCTTGGGGGGCGCGGGAATTCCCGGGAAAATTTTAAAACCCCGGGAAATTTCCCGGGGGCCCCCGGGGGTTGGGTGGAAAGGGGGGGGGCAAAAAAGGGGGCCGGGGGGTTTATACGAAAAAACCCCCCAAACCCCCGAAAGGGTTTTTTGCTTTTGCGCCCCGTTGGGGTTTCGCGGGGTTCCGGGGGTTTTTTTCCCCGCCAACCTTTTAACCCCAGGGGGTTGGGGGTTTCCCAAAAAAAACCCGGGTTTTTTCGAAAAGGCATTTCCGGGGTTACGTTTTTTTTTTTGGGGGGGCACCCAGGGGTTTTTTTTGCAGGGGGGGGGAATTTTTCAATGAACCCCCAAAAAGCGAATTTCTTTATTTTTTTCACGGGGAAAACCGGGGGTTTGGGGGCAAATAAAACCGGTTTGGTTTAATTTAGGGGGGGGGAAAAAAAAACATCGGGGGGCGGGGGGGGTTTTTTTTGCCTTTTTGTTGCCTTCCCCGGATTTGGGGGTTTTTGGGAAAATAGAACACAAAAAACCCGGGGGTTTGGAGGGGGATAAATTTCTTCTTCCAGCAATTTTGGTGGTTTGGTTTTTTGGGGTTTGGGGGAAACCGTGATTTCCGGGGGGGGTTTTTAAATTGCTTTCCAAAACAACCTACCCTCCAAAAATTTTTTAACCTTCGGGGCCAAAAGCTTTGGTGGTGGAGGGCAAAAGGTTTTGGGTTTTTTGGGTGGAAAATTTGCGGGGAAGGTGGGGGTTTCCCCTGTGTTCGGCAACGCCGCAAGCCGGGGCGCAGGTTTGGCCAAAAAAACCGTTCCGGGCCTGGCCATGCCGGGGGGGGGGAACGGTTTTCCCAAAAAATCTAAGGGGGAAACCAAAACATCCCCCTTTCCCCCAACTGCCTTGGGGGGTTTGCCCTTCCCCCAGCGGGGGCTTCCCCTTCCCCCTTTTTCCTTTCCCCGGGGCCGGGCCAAAAAGGTTTTTCCGCAATTCGGGGACGGGGGGTGGGAAAACATTTCTTTTTTTTTTTTTTGGGGTTTCCGTTTGGGCCCAAACAGGGGGGGAAAGCCTTTTTTTCCCGGGAAACTAAAATTTTAAAAGAATTCCCTTTTTTCCCACTTTTTTAAATGAAAAAAGGGGGTTTCCAAACCAAGGTTTTTTTTTGGGGGCCCCCCCCTTTTTTTTGCCCAGGAAACCCCGGAAAAAATTAAGTCCCCCTTGTCCCCCGGGGGTTAAAGGGGAAAAAAATGGGTTTTGGGAAATAAAAATCCTTTTTTTCCCCCCACCTTTTTTAAAAGTGGGGGAAACAGGGTTTTTTCGCCAAATTTTTTGGCCCAACAGGAAAATAAAGGTCCCTTTTTTTGAAAAAATAAAAATGGTTTTTTTTGGGAAAAAAGACCCTTTTGGGGTTTTCCCCGGGACCTTTTTTAAAAAGAATTTTGGGGCCCCCAAGGGGAATTGGGGCCTAAAAACCTGTTTTTCCCCAGGAAAAGGTTTAGTCCCAATTTTTTGTTGAAAACTTAGAAAAAAATTTTTTTTGGTTGGGGTTGGGAAAGGGGTTTTCCCCTTTTTAAATTCGCCCCCCCTTTTTTTTTTTAACATGTGGGTTTTGGGGTCAGCCCAAAAAGGGGGGGCCCATGGGGCCCCCGGACCAAAAGGAAGGGGCTTTCCAGTTCAAACAAAATGGTGGGTTTAAAAAACCCCCCTTTTTGGGGGGGCCCAAAAAATTTTTAAAAGTTTGGGGGTCAAGCAGGGTTTCCCCCTTTTTGTGGCCCGTTTTCCAGTATGGCAGGGTTTTTCAATTTTCCCCAGTTTCAAGTTAAAAAAAAATTTTTGGGTTTAAAAAACACCTTTTTTGGCACTTTTTAAATTTTGGGGTAAAGCAGGTTTTGGGGCCGTTCCCCGGCTTGTTTTGGGGAAAAAAAAGGGAAAAGGGATTTTAAATTGGGGTTCTTTCCTGGGGGGACATTTTTCTGTCCGTTTAAAATTTTTAAAAACCCCCCCTTTTTAAGGGGGAGGTTTGGGGTTTTGGCCCAAAGATGACAACCGTAAAAAAAATTTTGGAACCCTTTTTGGATTTTTAAAGTTTCAGGTTTCTTCTCCCCGGCCGGGTTTTGGGTTTTTATTAATAAAATGGTTGGGTTGGCCCCCGGCCCATAGGGGACTTATTAAAGGTTTAATTCCGCGCAAAAGGAAAAACATTTCCTTTTCCTTTTTTTTATTTTTCGGGGGTAAAAAAAACCTTTTTTCGGAAAAAAAAGGGGCCCGAAAAACGATCCGATTTTTGGATTTTGCCCCCCAAGGGGAAAAATTTTTTTCCCCCCAAAACTTTTTGGTCTTCGACCCTTCCTTTTAAAAACCCCACTTTTCTTCCCCTGCCCCCTGTTCCCATTCCATTTTTTTGTTTTTTTTTTTTTCTTGCCTTTGTGTGTTCATCCCTTTTGTCCTTTTTTTTTTTCTTTTTTGTCCCAGTGTCCTCCAAGCCTTTTCTTATTTTTACCCCCAGCATTCAAGCTAGGGCCCTTTGAAGAGTCTCATTTCTCCTATTTTTTTAATGGGTTTATTTGTCTTTAAATTTTCCCAACCTTTGCCCTTTCAGCTATTTTCCTTGCACTTTCTAAAAACCCCTAACCTTTCATCTCAATTTAAATTAAAAAAAATTCGGGAATTGCTTTTCAACCCTACATGACTGGTTTTTTTCTTTTCCCGTTTTTCCCATTCGCGTTGACTTTCTTACATCACTGCAATGATGCAACGTTGGCCTCTAGCAACCAAGTCCATCCTGATTTGTGATGGACTCTGAGGAAGACCTTAACGTATAGTTAGATTCTGCCAATCAGAGGATATTTGACTGTAGACTGCATTTTAGAATGGGTTCTCATTATGTCATCCTTCTGCTATTTGAGGAATTGCTTAGCGGCAATTCCCATAAGAGTACACTGGTAGAAATCTATAGTTGTACTGTACTGTATTTTTTATGTCTGTAGTACTCTACAAATCCACATTGAGTACTTACAGTGGGGGAAATAAGTATTTGATACACTGGTGATTTTGCAAGTTTCCCCACCTACAAAGAATAGGTCTGGAATTTTTTTTGTGTGGGTACACTTCAACTGGGGGAGACATAATCTAAAACAAATTCCTTAAAATAACTTTATATGATTTTGAAATAATTAATTTGCATTTTCTTGCATAAAATAGGTATTTGATGTAATAGAAAAAAGAACTTAATATTTGGTGCAGAAACCTTTGTTTACCTTTGCAAATAAAGAGGTCAGACATTTCCTGTAGTTCTTGATCAAGTTTACACACACCGCAGCAATGATATTGTCCCACTCCTCTATTCAGATATTCTCCAAATCATATGTCACTGGGTTTCAATAGAGTTCAGGTCTGGAGACTGGCGAGGCCACTCCAGGACTTTGAAATGCTTCTTATGTAGACACTCCTTAGTTGCCAGCGCTGTGTTTAGGGTCACTATTTTGCTGGAAGATCAGTCCATGACCCATCTTCAATGCTCTTACTAAGGGAAAGAGGTTGTTGGCCAAAATCTTGTGATACATGGCACCATCAATTATTCCTTCAATATAATGCAGTTTTCCTCTTTGTAGAAAGATACCCCCAAAATTTTTCCACACCCATGATTCATGGTTGGGATGGTGTCCTTGAGGTTGTACACATCCTTTTTCCTCCAAACACAGCGAGTGGAGTTGATCCAAAAAGTTCTATTTTGGTCTCATCCGACTACATGATTTTCTCCTGCCTCCTCTGGATCATTCAGATGATCACTGGTGAACTTCAAATGGCCTGGACATGCGCTGTCAAGAGCAAGGGGACCTTGAGTGCCCTGCAGGATTCGAATCCATGATGGCGTAGTGTGTTATTAATGGTAATCATTGAGAATGGGGTCCCAGCTCTATTCAGGTCATTGATCAGGTCCCTTCATTTACTTCTGGGCTGATTCTCAGAATCATCCTTACCCCACGAGGCGAGATATTCCATTGAGCACCAGTCCAAGGAAGATTGACAGTTATATTTTGTTTCTTCCATTCTCTAATATTTGGACCAACAGTTGCTGCCTTCTCACCAAGCTGCTGCCTACTGTCTTGTAGCCCATCCCAGCCTTTTTGCAGGTCTATAGTTTTGTCCCTGGTGTCCTTAGACTGCTCTTTGGTCATGGCCATGGAGGAGAGGTTGGAGTGTGATTGATTGAGTGTGTGGACAGGTGTCTTTTATACAGGTAACATTTTCAAACAGGTGCAATTAATACAGGTAATGATGGAAGAGTGGGAGGGCATTTTAAAGAAAAATTGTGAGAGGCAGAATTCTTGCTGGTTGGTCGGTGATCAAGTACTTATTTCATGCCATAATTTGTAAATTAATTATATAAAATCATACAATGTGATTTTCTGGATTCTTTTTTAAGATTCTGTCTGTCATAGTTGAAGTGAACCTACAATAAAAATTTACAGACCTCTCCATTCTTTTTAGGTGGGGAAACTTGCAAAATCGCCAGTGTATCAAATACTTATAACCCCCACTGTATGTCTTATGAAAAGGGTTTGTTAGCACTCTGTACCTCCACTCACCTGGTGTATACATGCATTAGGGAGTTTCCTATTTATATGATTCTTAACTTGCAGGTCGTGTTAGGGGGAACATTCTTACTGATATCAGCCTTGGGTCCTTCCCCCACCATCTTTACTCATCCTGTGACTTTTTCAAAGAAATCATTGTCCTGAAGTTCAATGAGAGATGCATTATGGAGCTGAACAAGTGGCGGCACGACCGAACCGGAGCTTATGACTGGTCACATGTAACAGACATTGGCAAACAGCTCCAAACAGAAAGGTGAAACATTACTCCAGTTCTTTAGCATACTGTATTGTCTCTTTTTTAAAGTTTTTAGTAGAAAATGTGTTGTATATATATTGTATGAAATAAGAAATTGCAGACCTAAAGGTGTTCATCCAAGTGCTAATACAAAATGACAGTTTATCTTTGGGGTATGTTTAGACAAAGGAATCCCCTCACTAGACCAATACCATTGTATGTAGGGTAGAAAATGCATTTTTTTTAATATTTCATACACAAATTATAAAGAACTTGCAGCAATCAGACAGTGTACTAAAATTATTCACTTCAATTAGAGCAAATGGAAAAGATACAATAGATACAACTTTAAAAAATAGCAATACTTTATTCAAGCAAAGTAAAATATTCCAAATAATAGATAGTTACAGGTAATATAAGACACTGACATGTTTCCTTAGCCATAGTATGAGGGAAAATGTATCATGTAATGCTTCTTATACCTCATCACAAAACACATGATGACCTTGCACCAATGCAGATAAAGTATGAAGATTAAAAAAGGGAAAGTTTGTTGAATAAACACTACACAATCAATATGAAACAAGAAGCTGTGAAAAGAATAATTAATAGTAATAAGAAACATCCTGTTTAATATTTAAACCATATGGTTTCTAGTTCCCAGACAAAATATCCACCATGATTCTTTACTGCATAAAATCGCCCACGTGGTCCCTGAAAATGACCGGATATTGTAGATGATCCAAAAGATTTATGTGTGACTGTATCAGACAGATGTCTCAGTGTATGGATCTTCAGGGCTCTTGTGGTGCGTCCCACATATTGTATACGGCATGTTTCACAGCTGATTAAATATATTACAAATGTAATCACAAATTATTGTTATTAATAACTGCAGACCTTGAGCGTTCATCCAAGTACTAATATACAATTACAGTTCCCATTTCGCAATCACTCAGTAGGAAGTGTAAGTTTAAACAATGGAATCTCCTCACCCAATCTATACCACTGTATGGACGATGGCTGATACAATTTTGGTAATATTTTTTGCTTTGGGCACATATTCTTTATGTTATTATTAGAGATGGGCGAATTGATTCTAACGAAGTGGAATTCGTTTAGAATTTCAGGAAAACTTCGGTTCTGAACAAAGTCGAAGTTTGAGGGACTTCGGGTGAACGAAGTGTGATTTTTATTGATAAAATGGCTGCGAGCACATGGCGCTACATGGGGCAAAGCACTCTGGGAGGAAGAAGGGCATGCCGCATGACAGTGCAGAGATGAACCCAATCAGAGCCCGGCGGGATTCTGTACGTCCCCGTACTAATAAGTCCAGGCGCGACACTGGAGCTCATACCGCTTCACTGTACTGATCAGGAAGGGCCCTGCCGCGGCTGATTTTTGCTAAAGAACGATTTTTATACAGCGATTTTTGTGGCGTGTCTCACTTGTCTCGAACTGCTTCTCTTAACGTTCTATTTCAAATTTTTTTTGGGGTTTTGGGAAATCTGAAAACCAGTGTGCGTCCACTGCAGCTGCATATAAATTTAAATCCTATCTGCTCCCCAGCACGTTGAATATCCAAGGGGGAATCTAAGCCAGTTCCTGTTGTTTTCATTTAAAGAAACAGCGTTTTTACAATACAAATCCCAAACTTCTTTTTTTGGCTGCTCAATTTTTTGGGCCGCAATTTACATCCGGGGTTTAAATTTAAGCATTGTTATTCAGCTGTAGTGACTCCACGAAACCGTCATTTTCAACGCCAAAATATATCAATTTTTCCTGTAGCATAATTCACAAGTGAAGGTTAATTACAATTTTATCTCTTATTGTGTGCCGTAAAAAACACTGCATTGTAACACGCTACAAAGCTACTAGTTTGTGGTGGCTCAATTCTTTGGCGCAATTTACATCCAGGGGTTAATTAAGCGTTGTTTTTCAGCTGTGGTGATCCCAAGAAACCGTCATTTTCAACGCCAAAATATATATATATTTCCTGTAGCAAAATTCACAAGCGAAGGTTAATTACAATTTTATCTCTTGTTGTGAAGCGTAAACAACACGCCATTGTAACACGCTACAAAGCTACTAGTTTGTGGTGGCTCAATTATTTTGTGCAATTTACATCCAGGGGTTAATTAAGCTTTGTTTTTCAGCTGTGG
Organism: Phyllomedusa bahiana; assembly: GCA_025379985.1. NCBI lineage: Eukaryota > Metazoa > Chordata > Amphibia > Anura > Hylidae > Phyllomedusa > Phyllomedusa bahiana. Next base: position 104,924 of record JAODAL010007320.1, read on the forward strand.
TGATCTCAAGAAACCGTCATTTTCAACGCCAGAATATAACATTTTTCCTGTAGCATAAATTCACAAGCGATTGTTAATTACAATTTTATCTCTTGTTGTGAAGCAAAAAAACACGCAATTGTAACACGCTACAAAGCTAATAGTTTGTGGTGGCTCAATTCTTTTGTGCAATTTACATCCAGGGGTTAATTAAGCGTTGTTCTGCAGTTGTACTCAGTAAAAGAAACTTTGTTTTTCACCTCCACAGACGAAGTTTTGTAGCATAATTCATATCCGAAGGTTAATTAAGCCTGTTTGTACTTTTATATTCAGTAAAATACACAGAGTTTTTTAAACGGCACATACAAGTCAATTTTTCCTGCCCATTTGTTGGAGCGCAATTTATATCCAAGGGTTACCAAGCTTGTTACTGGGTTTCATTTGGCGTCAAATACAGGTGTGTATTTATCATATACAGATATTTTTCATCAAACAGTGTCTGTACATTTTAGAACAAACAGTATGTCAGACAGAGAGGTGGCAGGCTCTTCACCTGTGAGTGGCAGAGGCACAAACATTCCAGGCCCAGGTCGCAGCAAGGGACAACGCAGCGGGGGTCACTCGGTGAGGCCACAACTGCCGCTGTCATCTAGGGGCCCGCGTGTTGTTCAGCAACCCTATGGTTCTTGATTGGTTGACTAGGTCATTCACTTCCTCCCAGATGACATCTGACAACCCCAGTAGAGAGTCGGTGGGAACGTCAGACACAACCCTTAGTTGGCATGGCCCATCCGGTTCCCTCAGCCAGAGATCTACTATGTGGTCTGGGCTCAGCGCCACTATATAGCGAGATGAACATTTGAGGAGGGCAGTCAGCAGCTACTTGGCAGCGAAGAAATGGGGCCAAATCCCCTGCTTCTTGCAGTAGGCGGCAAAGTAAGATGTTGAAAGTGGCAGGGAGGTCATGTTATGAGGGGTCAGCCTCTGCATACCAAGACCGGTGATGAGGTGACAGCAGTGACGATGAAACACAAATAGATAATGATTAGCCGACCGCACTTGGAGCCGGGTGGGGAAAGGGGCTTCATCATCGTCAGAGAAGAGGGCGTCACTTGCGCGTCAGGCAGCGGCGCAGCCAGCAAGTGGGTTGTGTGGCCGTGATTCAACAGGGTAGCAGCAGTGTGAGGTCGGGAGCCAAGCGGCCACGGGGTAAAAAACCTGCTTCGCAGGTCCAAGAAAGTAGCGACACAGGGCTCAGCGAGGCAGCGGTTGGCAGTAGTCACTCAATGCGGGAGCGTTAGCGGTAAAATCCCGATACTCGGGGGTGTGGCAGTTCTTTGCTAAGACACCGGAGGAGCCGAATAAGGGGTATATGAAAGAATCTGTAAGCAGAAAGTGAAGCGTGGCCAGGGAGCTAACGTGGCACCACGGCCCGGGCGTCAACACATGCAGCATCACCCATCCGGTGGCCTGGAGAAATGTGGCTCAGATGTGGTAGTCCACCTGCCCCGCAGCAACAGCAGCAGCAGCAGCGCCCAAGTCATTGAAAGCCAGTCAAGTCTCCACCACCTCTGCAGAAGGGAGCTGTTTCTCTTTGACATCATCTCCCGTCCAATGCTCCTGCTCCTCGCTATTGCAACGAGACAACATATACTTCAACCATCTTAAGGTGCAGCAGCTGACCGTTTCTCCTGTCCAAGTTGTTGGTACTGCGGGTCCCTCCCTTCCCCAAATGGTGGACTCTGCACCGTTCAGAGAACTAAATGCTTGTCCCGAGCCGAAATGGAGAGTTCCCAAGCCGTAATTTCTTTTCCAAAAGGCATTTACCAGCCTTCATAAATATGTAAAAACAGAAGGTGGGCCAGTCCTTGAGCTTATCGGTTTGGTTCCAAGGTGCACGGCAGCGCGGACGTCTGGAGCTGTAACTACGGCAGGGCCAGTACAGTCTTTTTACGGCCCACTGGGGAATGTGCTTCCTGCCCAGCACACCAACAACTTGGACAGGAGACGCCGTTTTCCCTCCTCCACGTTGTCAAACTGCGGCTCCTGCGCCAATGTCCGCCTCCTCCTCCTCCACCACCATCTCAGCCTCTACAAGTACTGCTCCATCATACCACATGTGTAGGCACAGCGGTGTCACGAAAGTTCTACACCTGGCTTGCCTCGGCGAACGAAGTCACACAGGGGGGAACTTTTTCCACTCATGCAGCAAGAAATCAATGTGTGGCTTTCTCCGCACCAACGCAAATCGAACCAAAGGGTTAAAAAGACAATGGGGGGAACATGGTTGTCCGCGCTGCACCGAGGAGGGATGGTCCATGCGCCCTGCATGGCGCATGTGTTCAATCTGGTTGTGAAAAGGTTCCTGAAGTCTTCCACCGATCTTCAGAACATTCTGAAAATGGCCAGGGAACTGTGCAAAGCACTTTATCCATTCGTACAAAGCCAGGAACACCCTCCTCGAGTTGCAGCGACAGAACGGCCTCCCCCAACACACTCTGATATGCGATGTTTCCACCCATTGGAATTCCAGCCTGCACATGTTGTACTGACTGCATGAACAGAGAAAGGCCATTAACGATTTTTTGATGATCCAGG